>JAIFTH010000612.1:0-21069 GCA_019968535.1 Fragariocoptes setiger | reverse complement strand
AGCTCGAAAATGCACTGCTCAAAGGCACAGTCATATGTGCTTCTTTTATTTTTTTGCGTCTGTCTTTGGCACCCTTTAAAAAGGAAAACAGGAAGAAAACCATCCACTAAAGATGCTTTCCCGAGATGGCGCGATTTTTATATGTACGCAGTAGCTACGAGTCGTTTGATGAAGTGTTCAGACCCATCATGTTGAAAAGTCTACGTTGCCTTGAGTGTGATCCAAATAGGAATAAGTTCATTGTAAACGGGTATAAGTTCATTGCGCCCTTCAACAAAAAAACTCCTCGACGCGACCAAAGATCGCATAAAGACGGAAAATACCAGCGCAACAAAAGTGGTCGCTCCTTAATCCCGACGGAAACACGACAAATGAAACAGAAGCAAGTAGTTTATTGTGGCACCAACTTGTTCCCGCACCTGCAGTTGAAATGTGTCCTGTTTGGTTCGGCGTGCCGAGCGCGGTTTTTGATCAGATGGCGCCACTGTCGATATTGACCACCATGTTATACTAACTCCTATAGTGATTGATGATTAGATTTCATTCGGCGAATGTAATCCAACACAATGCTCAGCGCAATCCTTTCCGGCGAATGGGTCTCTCTTCCAACTCGAACTGTTCTATTCGGGCTACGACGCGTTGGTTGCCTTGTGGCTAGACTCGATGAGAATCTATACTTGATAATATGTAACTGAAGGAGGAAAGGTTAATGTTAGCTTTCAATGCAGACATCCTTTTATGTATGTATGCGCGTGGGCATCTTTGAATACAGGCAGTCTTCATTCTACAAGTTTCCATCAAGATTCTTCTACGAATTATTCGCAAAAACTGTAAACAAACTTGTGCAAAAAAGCTAAAATGTCAAATTGGTAATAATGACCACGAAGTCTTAGAGTGAGCGTGTGTTCGAGAATTGCAGAAATTTTTCTTCTTCTTTTTCTTTCGTTGTTTTCCTCGCTGAGCAATACTCGCGTTTGCACACACATAAAAACTTGTTCAAAAACTTTTTCTAACTTACGCCTGTGCACCTGTTTGCAAATTGCACTTTATAATGATGATGATAGAAGGTGCTGAGCGTCGATCGAACTAACGAACGAACGAGAGAATAAGTAACGATGTGAAAGAGAGAGAGAGAGAGAGAGAAATTGCCACTCACATCATCGAGCGGCAAACTTGGCAACTCGCATTCCTGAGGCCCAGGCATCATTTGGCGATGACACACTCACATTGCTCGTACTTGCAACAGCACACCGTCGATGTCTCACACATTACAATGTTGTCAAGTACACCGACAGCACAACAACATCGACAGGTGGCGTGACCAACTCGCCTTGCTTAATTACTCTCGCTCATCGTTCTGCTGCTGCTGCTCATCGTATGAACAATTATTGTTGCTATAAATTCATGATCACGACCATGTGCAGTCGGTAAGAGGACAAGGCGACAAGATTATGTCTAACAATAGCAGCAGTCGCAGCAAGTCTATTGTCGCCCTAATTGTAGCGAACCTATTGATTCTGATGTTTAATATTTGTTGTGTGATGCTAATACCGCGTCAACATCTCCCAATTTATTGATTCGTTTCACTATCAGCCAGTTCGTTTGCACGTAAAATCGTCTATCTGGCGTCGTCTAAGGTCACAGTAAGTAAGCTTTCTCACAAAAAAAGAATACAACTTTACTTTTTGGTTGTGTGTTATGTTTACGTGTCTGTTGAAAATCATCGAGCTTGAATCAATACATAGGTGTGCTCGATAGTTGGTGTCCATGCACACAACATCTGTCATGCTGGACAACATTGAACAACAAGTATACAAGTTTGTTCAAGTATTTAAGTTATAATGTACAGTTTGAGTACAGCTCAATCCAACGTACCAGGTGCAAACTGAAGCAACAATAAATAAATAAACAACATCTCGCCTACAGTTTAATACAGTACAGTACAGTAAACTGAATAGAAATGAAAATAAATTACTCAAAATAAAATACGATTGACAACATTATCAACAGCATATTAGGATTGACAGGAACAGACCTATTTGCGTGTCTGTGTGTGATTGGTTGGTTTGTTGTGTCAACAATTGACATTGTGCGTGTTTTATTGCGTGCTTTAGATTTAGAAAAGAAAGTTTTCGTTTCCAAATTTGTTCAACTTAATTCGCTTTTTTCGTGTTCTGATCGCGACTGATTCATCGACAATCAGATTCTACATTATGACTATGATTATCATCATTATTTCATATATTATTATCATTGTTATTATTGGATGCTTAGATTTAGTTGATATTTTTCGAGTTAGTGTCGACAGCAACGATAATGTCGGAGTAATTGTTGTTGGCGACCATGGACACCATATAGCTAAAGCTAGAGCCAGCCAGCTTACGATTGAGAATGGGCTGTGTTCGAATTCAACCACAACAACAGTCACACTTGATGTGACTACTAAAAGTCACACTTATTCAGTCATTAAATGCCAATCGATGGATCGATCGATCATCACGTGCATTACGTGACTCATGCCTCTTGTTATGATCATAAATAGATTGAGAACACTTTATTATGATGACTTAATTTCCACGTATATGACTATTTCTATTTCTACTTCTACTTCTGTTTTCTTGAGCGTGTGTGTGAGTGTGAGTGACACGCATCACAAGTCACCAGCGAGCAGCCACAAATCACTTATAAACTTAATATTTGTTGCCATTTTGTCCAAACTCAAACTTGAAGTCGAAATGCGAGAGTGACGAAGAAAAAATATGACAAAAGTCGATTCAATTCTTTTTTTGGTAAGCGCACGCAACTCAAACGATCACAAGTTGTAACAAATTGTTATCGTCGATGATTTGTTGCTTGAGAAGCTTGAAGCTTGAGATTTGAATTGAAGAAATTGTCGAAAAGACGAAAGCGGGAGGGAGAGAGAGAGGGCAAGCAATTAGAAAGGTGAGCGTGCAAAAAAGAAGGCGTGCCTCGCCAAATGTGTGTACGTGCTTGCTCGCTCACTTGCACGTGTAGCTTGGAATGTCACACGAGCACGCAACCTTTTGCCGTATTTTATGGCTCTTTTTTTTCAGTATGTGCTGCTTTATGAAGCAGCTACTTATGTCTGTCTATGGAATAAAACAAGAGACAGTTGACGATGGAGAGAGAGAGAGAGAGAGAGTCTAGAGAGTGACGGCGGCGGTCTCTTTGTGTTGCTATTATTTTTTTATCAGTTCATCTTACTACATGCTAATAATAATAAATAGTGCCCGCTATTGACGCGCGACCTGCAATAGTCTAATGCATTGACATGTTGGTTTCGTCGCGCTCGCAACTTTTGGGCAAAAACATGAGCCCAAAAGTGATTGGTCTTCTTTCGCTTAGTCTCGCTTGCTTTAAGTGTCGCACGCATACTTGAGTTCTGACCAACTGTGAATTGTTGCTCACTGATTGAGCACACAGGCAAATGACCAGTGCGCCCCTCATCTTCAAGTTATCTGTTGGCAAGTAATTTGTTGCTTTGCTTGTTCGCACACTTTGGTTCAGTGCACTCTCACACTTGCTGTTGCCTGTTGCTTGTCGTTTGTCGTTTGTCGGTTGCTGGTTGTTGGTTGCTGGTTGTTCTCTGTTGGCGCGCGCGCGCACGCGTTGGTGGCCGCCGCGCTTGTTTGCTGCCACCGAAACTAGCGATCGTTTTGCACTTTGCAATCTTCGTGCTTGGAATCTACGAGATGCCAGCTACGAGTGCTTGCAGTCTTAGCTCGCTTGCTTCGTTGAGTGTCGCACAACAACTAGCAATGAGTCAGCAGACGAACCATCGGACAAATAACATGTGACGATACGTGACAAAACAAAGACGTCGTTTTTCTTGGCCTCTTAAAAATCGTTTGCTTGCTTATTTATTTTTGTTTGAAAAGCCAAAAGTCAAACTGACGGACGCAAAGCAAGCAAGTAAGCGCCAGAGCCAAGCAAACATGTAAGCTGACAACACAAGCAAAGCAAGTGACACCGTGCAGGTGAGCACATGCATAGCTCTATTGCTGTTGCTATGATCTCAATTGAGAGGCCAACAAAAGGACACTTTGTACGCTGGCTTGTGTGTGTGATTGTGTGCGATCAAACAACAACAACTATGGCTTTCTATTTGGTTTTCCTCGACTCTTACTTGATGTCGTTGCTTTCTCGATTGCTCGTGCGGTCACTGGCTGCAAGTTGGATGATCGCGCTCGCGCTCGCGCTCGAAATTGGTCGAAAGAATTCATGACACATTTAGGATAAAATAAACATCGACGCGAACGAACGAAGCGAGTGTTTATTTAACGAACCAACAACAAGTGAAAAAGAGAGAAAAACAAATGAACACGCAAATCATCAGACTGTCAAATGATCGAGCGTTCGCTCGCTC
The DNA here is from genome assembly GCA_019968535.1 of Fragariocoptes setiger. Taxonomy (NCBI): domain Eukaryota; kingdom Metazoa; phylum Arthropoda; class Arachnida; order Trombidiformes; family Phytoptidae; genus Fragariocoptes; species Fragariocoptes setiger. Next base: position 16,682 of record JAIFTH010000612.1, on the reverse strand, counting down.
GTTTATCTTTAGCAATGGCAATGCGAACAAAAGAACAGCGACAACAGGTAATTTTGTTATTGCATGCAGCGATGAAGCAAGAAAAAAATGGATCAAGCAACAGCTAACAGCAATTCTAAGTAAGTGCAGCAACAAACAAAAGTCAACTTGACACGACGAACCATAAAAAGAGAAAGTTTGCTCAACTCTGTTCTTATTCTTCTGCTTCTTGGTGCTAACGCGTGAAAGTGAGAGTGTGTGTGTCGCCAATAAACAACAGCATATTGTAGATGGCATAACTTTAGTTTTTGCATGTCGTCGTCGTCGTCGTCGTCGTCGCCATCGTTGTTCACATCATGCTCATTGCTCTGCGTGTTTATTTCTGGGCACCACAGCAATGCAAACACATGCATGTAAAATGATTGCAAAATGAAACAGAGCAACCAAATAGCGTCAACTAATAGTTGACACGTAAATTATCATCGCTCACTCGTTTCTTCTCCGAACTTGTTTCGTTTATGCTGCACTTGAACTGGTGGTGAACACGACACCACCTGAGATCAAAATGTCCAATCAAATCTCATCAAAATGTCACAAATTGTAGGGCACAGTCAATTAGTGTTTGCTTGTGCTGAGTGTGGTGGTGATTAAATTATTGATATGATGAATTCATGTCCAGTTTTGTGTTCCTATTGTGTCGAATTTGTTCACACACACACACACACACACACACACACACACACAAAACATTCGACACAGGCAGCGCAAATTTTAGCATTGAGATCACGAACAAAATGACGACAAGAGTGTGAGAACACAACGAGAGCATGCATAATCAATTTTTGTATTGTATGATGCACGCGTCCGCCCGATTTGTTGCAATATAATGGCCAATTCAACTGACTGTTCAACTATCAGTCGGTTGGTGTCAATAATTAACTGCTAGTGTGCTCATTCTGTCGGTCACCGATAAATGTCGTGATTTGTCAGGCACGCATATTTGTTGTCTCTTATGGTTGGCCCCTTTGTTTTCATTCGCTACACTTACTGCATGCGGTAGCAATGGCAATGAATTGATAGCACAAACGATAGCAGTGGATCTGACCGGAAACTCGTAGCGTCAGCAGGAAAGCGACGACACAATAATTCATGTCCGCTGTCGTGATCAGTTTGTGTCGTCAATCAAAGTATACACAAATGCAGGCAATCTCAGGCTCGCAATTTGGAGTAATGTGATTTAAATTATACTTGTGAATTGGTACGTTGGTAGAATGTTCTTTGTACTTTGCTCCATGCTTTTTATCATGCTTCATGTACTCCATGTTCGTGTTTGTATGATTCATATTTCAGGTGTGACAACTGAGACAACATTACGAGGTGTAGCAACGCTTAGAGAAATAAATAGACGGAGAAACTCGAGAAATAAATCGACGGTGAACAATCGACGACACGTGACAGACACGAGATACAATTGCTAGAGAATAGTTGTTGCTCTCAATAATTGATGATTCGATCATCGACAGTAGCTGATGATACAGCCAGTAGATACTGCAAGAGCGTGAATAGATGATCGACACGTGATTTCACGTGGTCGTAGACGAAACACGCGATGACTTTTACCTCGTCTCTCTCACTCATTATCATTGACATACAGCTGTACATTGCTGTCTACTATTGCTAGCTAGCAATGTTATACTTGTAGCCACTAGTGTCTGCACTCATCGCACTTTAATAGCGCTAGCAACAGTTGTCATATGCTGACCATAGTTAGCTGTTGTACATGAGCTCGAGCTTTAACATGATTCACCATGGTTAGATTCAACATGGGCTTGAAGTAACTGCTGCAAGACGGCGCTAGTGTTCCTCTTCGTACATGGGGATTTATAGATTTTCTGGCCATGCCAGCATCTATTCTATTGCACGAGAGTGTAAGCACGTGTGTTATGCAAATCAGTGCAATCACATGAATTTTGAAATTGTAAATGTCAAATTCAATTGACTACAAGAAGAGACATCAACATTTCGAGACAATGACTCTTCAACTGTTCAGAGCGATGATAGTGTGTTGTGATTTTGGGCACCCACATTGTGTCGGCTGACAATGTTAGGTTGCTAAGTTGAGTGAGCGAGCGAGCGGATCAGTGAAAGCTAACTGGTCAGTCAGTCACTTGAGAATGGCAATTAATGTCACCCATTGAGTTTGTACGGCGTTTGTTGGAGTGCTGTTGGCGTGTATGTGTGTGTGTGTGTGTGTGTGGGTCCCCTGCGTAGTTGTTATAGTTGTTGAATAAGTGCAATGTTTCTGTCGTTGTTGCTGCTGCTGCTATTGCTGACGATGACAATTAATGTCTCGTGTGAGTTGTTGGACGACGAGTTGTTGTTGTTGTTGTTGGGCTCATAAATTCGTCACAATGGCCCAAGTGGCCACAAACATGCTTTAGCACTCTTTAGCATTGCTTTAACATCGTTTGTGCTCTGTGTGTAATAAAAGCCAGCCTACATCGAGAATGTACATTTAAACTAATAATCAATAGGCAAGCAGACCAATAGTAACAACTAACAACTTTTATTTGTTGTTACTTTGCTTGTTGTACAAGTTGCTCAATTTGTTCGCCCTCTCTTCTCTGTTCTGTTCTCTTTTAATATCACACAACATTCGACGAAACTAAATACATTGCATTGAACATGGCGCTATCACACAACCTTGGCGATGGTCCTCATTGAAGAATCATCACATGCCCACGAGTATTACTTGCAATGATGGCGACAACTATCGAGTAATCGGACACACAATTCGTGTCGGCCTTCCAGACACGAATTATTAGCTTACGAGTGAGAGAATCATCGTGAGAATTGTCGTTAATTTTGTGTGAACCGCAGGCTCTCCCCGCGCTTCTTTCCAAGTGACAAACTCCACTCTGGCTACAGCTTCTTCTACTTGATGTGATTTTCCGTGATTGTCCGTCCGTTCGTCCGTCTGTTGTCGAACTGTACATTCCTCTCTCATTCTCTCTTTGATTGGCTGCTTACACTAGACTGATCTGTTCGTCATCACTGATGACGGCAATGAAATGAAACAACAAACTTTAAAGACCAACTTGAAACTTACAATTATATAATGAGAATAAAATAAAAAGGAGGCACATTCTTTTGATTTGAAATTTTAAATCTTGAAGTAAATTTGACGCACGAAAGGGCCAGCAACAGCCACGACAACATCAGCAACAATAACAATGACAACGATTTGTCGACGATCGACAATCGACAAATTGTTGCCTCTGTCGCCGTGATTTGATTTGAGCTCATTTCGACTGACTGCTCTGCTGTCAGTCGTCAGTTCTCATGTCACACCACACAAAGTGGTATGAGATCTAAATCTTTCAGCAGCATTTCGTCATTGCGTGTGTTGTAAGCGCATCAGCAGCACCCACAGCATTCTCAACTGCCGGTCAGAATGTCGTAAGTATTGAAATAACAAGTGCAATCGGTCGGTTGTCTCTTGAGCGTTTGAGCGCTGTTGACAATTGCTTGCAATTTCGTACAATGTACAATTGGCGCCACCGCCATCACCAAATCTTGAAACAATGTATTCTTTGCTCAACTGGTCAAGTTAACTTCTTCTTCTTCTTCTTCTTCTTCTTCTTCTTCTTCTCATAGCATTGTTGTTATTAGCATTGTTATTGACGGCAGCACTTTGCATGACATTGTTGTCTATTTGTTAGTTCAAGCCAGGTGCGACTGATCTGCATCTAAGATGCTGGACTAAGAAGTGCAAGTTGTGTCTCGAAATTGTTCAGATCTCAGAATCGAACTATTTCGACTGAAGGTGGGCGTTGAATTGTGTGTTCGTGTGTCACGGAATACCAATGGAGTGTATGGCGACACACATTGGCATTGGCAATGGCACTGTCATTGTCAACATGATGTCGCAACTAATGACAACATGACATTGCAACAATAGCAGGCACAAGTGCATCGACAAGTGTAATGGTGTTTGGTGTATTGTTGCTCGCTTTGCGCCAACAAAGCAGACACTGGCAAAGTCATAAGCGAACAAAATGTCCATGATCCGGCTTCGTGTGTCGCCAGTCGTGCTTGTCAAATCAGTCAGTGGCTCGATGATGTCGATGTCGACGTCAATGTCAGCAAGCGACAGCAACCAGCAACAGATGAACGGACACTTGTTGCACACTAATTTTGTATGCAACTTACAAAGAGAAAAAGAACGTCAACAAACGAGCACGTCACATTGCAACATTGCCTGTGTTGACTATACTGAACACTGACACTGAACAGCAAAAGAACTGCTGCTGCATAAGAACATCATTTGATGTATCTTTGGTCTTGCTATCTCTTGTTGCTGTTGTTGTTCTCTATGTTGTTGTCATGTCTGTGTTTCATGTTCTATTCTGCGATTGCGCAATGCAATCGGTGCAGTGTTCATCGTTTGCGACGACGACGACGATGACGTTCAAGAATGCAAAGATTGTTGTAAGTAAATCAAGAGCAACGAACTGCCAGTCATTTTGTCATCCAACGCAATTTGTACTGAGCAACAATGCAACAGCTCATCGTTACCTTGCATGCTTTCTAAATCATACAAAGCACATGATGATGTTACATAATCGTCGTCATCTCTGTGTGCTGTCGTCACACAGACGACAATGATGACAACGATAATGACGACAATGCAAACGACGACGACGAACGCAAAGACAGCGACAAAGCACATTGCGGATTGTAGGTCGACGACAATATCGTCAGACAAAATCGTGATTTGTCAGTTCTTTCTCTGTTCATCTGTCCACCTGTTCGTGCCTGTTTGTTAGTTCGTCCGTCCGTTCGTTCGTTCGTTCGCTCTCTCACTCGTGACTCACCGCTCGCGATCAAAAATGTTTCGAGCGGAAAAATCGAGCGGCGTGTCATTTTCTTCTTGTCTTTTTCTCTTTCTGTCACCAATCTTTCGATTGTTCGTTCGTTTACACATCAAACGCCATATTCATCTATAACTCGATCATTGACATAAATCATAATTCTATATCTCAGCACTGTAATGATCTGTGATTATCTACCATTCTATTGCCGTCCCCCCGATCGATTGCTTGTTGTTTTATGTGACATCAGTGATCATCAACGATAAATTACAGATAGACGACCAAATTGTGAGTGCTGTGTGAGCAATCAATAGCTGTGTGTCAATAGTAATGCGTGCGGGTGGTCGTTGGTGGTTGTTGTCATCATCATCATTGTGCTCGTTGTACTCATTGTCTCTTCACTGCATCAACATAGATAAGAGTAATCATAATAAAGAATAATAAAATAAGACAATCTTGTGGCTCAGCTCACTAATCTCATTTGTTGTTGGTCTTTTTCATGAATAAATGCTGCTCATCACCGCCAACAGCGCCAAATCTGAACACAAATAGTAACAACAAAGCTAACTTTAAATTTTTGAGCTAGCTTTTTTTTTCGAATACTAAATTTTTAATACTAAAGTTTAAATTCAAATTTAAGCTAAAGTTAAACGTCAACAGAGAGACTTTTCGTTGAGCAATATCATCGATGACTACGACGACGAACAGTCAAAACAAAGCAAATCGTCCGATGCAAATAAACAACGATAAAACTGTGCGTGTGTCTATAAAAAACAAATCAGTTTGGTGTCGCATTGTTAGCTTAGTTGTTGTGCATTGAAGCTGAAGCTCAGTAGTTGATCACATCGCATCGCATCGCATCGCATCGCATTTCGTCAGATTCAATCTAATCGAATCACTGTCGTGTGTGTGTGTGTGTGTGTGATTGTCATGCTAGTTCGTGTGTGGCTAACACCGTCAACCACGTTGGCGATTACGACACAACAAACTTTGGCTTTGCAAGCTGGCTTGCTGTCCGGCGAGCCAAAAGGCCAAGCCAAACAAAGCCAACAGCAATAACAATAAAAATTACGAAATACGTAAAAATTAAAAGCACTCATAGCGAAGCGACCAGTTGTTGTTGTTGGCCACCACCACCACTCGTTGTTCAATATTGACAACGCGCAGTGTGGACGTCTTTTTGAATTTCCCATTCTCTAATTCTGCTTGATTTGATTTGGATCTGAATCTGAATCTGAATTTAAATGTGAATTCGATTCTGCCAATTCACAGTGTATGTCAGTGTATTATCAGTGCGTCTAGAGACGCTAGGTTGCTGGACCCAGCGCAGCGACTGCATTTGCAAGTGCAGCACCTGTTTTGCACTGCCGCATTGCCGTAGCATAACATGAATTATTGGCATTACAATGTTGTGAAGATGATACACAACAACAAGTCAATTCAGTTCTAGATAGCTTTGTGTGCGTGTGCGTGTGCGTGTGTGTGATTTTGATTATGATTTCATTGTCTTGCTTTATTTGAACTTCACCTGATCTGCGGCTCAGCCTACTCAAGCTTAACCACCACTCAGGTGCTTGATTTCTTCGTTCAACTGCGTGAAATTACGCAAGTGTGTCCACTGATTCGCAACTGTTCGTGGTAAGCCGTGCGTCTTGCCAGATACAGTGTGCGACACAGTTAATGGCCAAGCGCCATATGAATCATTCTAGTTATCATAATCACAACTCACCTGACTGTCGCCTCAACTGACTCTTTCTTGGTTGGACAATATCGTTGCTGCTGACTCGTGTAAAGCATAGTCTAGTTTACATTTTACACACTTGTCAAGCCACACATGCACATCGCTCGGCATCGATTGATAACTCGCTAGGTTGAATATTGAAACTTTTGTAACGGTCCAATCGTTCAACAGCAACAGCAACAACGACGACGATGATGAGAAGGATGGACGCCAACCGAGCACATCATTTGGAACGATCATTGATGAATCGATCTCATTGTTTGGTTTCGCTTACACTGCATACAGCATACACTGACTTTGGAAATCACTTTGAGCTTGCACTTGTTGTTATGAACTTTGTGTCCATTTAAAGCACAGCGCGTTTGCTTGTACACAGTGTGACTGTAGAATATTTGCAAGCTAACTGGTGGACTGTGAAAAAACCACAGCCCACACATGAGCACATTTATTTTGTGATTGGTCACAAATGATTGGTCTTTAGTTTGCTCAAGTTGCCAAAGAGGGAGAGACGAAGAGGACAGCGTTAGAAGCAGCTAGTGCAGATGCATGTTGAGCGCCTATTGAGAAAAAAAAATGAGAAGACTCGTGTGATGCTTAGCTATGAAAGCAGAAGATGGAAAATTAATCGCATTTGTAATTAAGATTTTATCACACGAGCAAATAGCAATGCATACAAGCAACATTTAAGCAAGCGAGGACTTGAAACTTAAAGCAAGAAATAAACTGCTGCTAAGTTGAGTGCAATTAGTCAATCGTTAGGATATTTTTCTTGCTTTTGGTGCTCAGCACATTCGTGTGCGTGTGTCATTGGTGTTACACAAAAACACAAATCGCTTGCTACGATCGCCCGCTGATTGATGTACAGCCGCTGAATACAGCTGACTATATTCAGCTATATTCAGCTATATTCAGCTATATTCAGTGGTTGAGTAGTGTGCAGTCTGACTCTAGTGAGCAGCAATGCACACCGTCTGACCGATGCAATTCAAATTTAGAGTTATCGAGCACCCAAATGTCATTTAGATCAGATTAGATTAGAACTCAATAGTGTGTGGCTCAATGTTATTAGAGCTTGAAGTTGACAACATTAATGACGACGACGACGACGACGACGACGAAAGTAGCAAAGCGTGAACAAACTGAACTGAACTGAGCTAAGCCAATGATGAATTTGAATAAATAAAACTGCTCATTGGCGAACATGAAATGGTTCGTTGAGCAATCGTTGAGGCAATGGCTGTAATCGTTGTAATCGTTGAATGAGTAAGTGACAATGCTGACAGTGCAAACAGTGTGCTCATTCCAACAATGCTATCAACAATCCATTGGTGGTAACTGAAATCTGCAACTCGAGTGCAAAGCAATGTGAAAGCAACTGCTGTCACGTGACGACAGTCGTCATGCATCATCGAATCGCGTTGTTCGCCAGTGAGCGCCAGTCACTTTCGATTCTATTTGTCGCTGCAAGCGATCGCCGATCGTCCAGTGTGCAATCAGTGGACGATCAGATGGCACGGCAACAGGTGCCTTGCCGTGCCAATGCCAGTGGCCGTTAATCATGATCGAGACATCGAACAACAGTCGTGTGTGTGACTGACTGTGCAATATTGTCGAGCGGATATTCACAAGCTACAAGTGGAAAAGTCTCTCTCGGACAACGGCCAAGGACAATCGTATGGCGCACTCGCTGCTTGTGGCATCAGCTGCTTGCGGTGCCACAAGCAGCAAGTGCCAGTGAGTGAGAGCGGCACGTGATCGGGTGATCTACACTCTCTGCGAGTGGCAATCTGCAACTTGCAACCTACTGACACTTGTGTGAGTGCGTGTGTGCGTGCTGTGAATCGAAGCAGCAAATCTCCAACGATCGAGGCAGCAAGCAAGCGAACGAACGAACAAACGAACAAGGAACAAGTGTTAACTGCACGCCAATGCAAGCAGTCACACTTATGTTGGCACAGTCAGTGTGTGTGTCGTCAATCTTTTTATTTATTTATCGTCATATTTCTCATTATTGATTATTTTTATTGCAGTCTGTAGACTCAGTCAGTTGCATTCGCGTCTCACAACAACGACAACGACGGCAGCAGCATTCATTTCGCGAGCAAGCAAATTTGGAGAAAAAATTGTCCAATTGTCGCTACTTGTCGGTCAGCCTGTTGTCGGTTGACCGCTCTCTCTCTCTCTCTCTCTCTCTCTTCCGTGTGAAGCTTACCTGAGTCAGCTAAAGTCGAAGCTAGTCAAAGCTGAGGTTGGCAATGATTAGGAGCACAAGCAGCTCAAGTTAAGAATCTGTCTGCTTGCCTGTTTGTTCATGTATTTGTTGTTGTTTAATGCGTGCCACGTGACGCACGATTGCCACACGCACTTTGCTTCACTTTGTATGCATGCACTATTTTACTTGCACCTGTATGTTACTTGCTGGCTCACGTCACGTGTATAATAATATAATATTTTCGTTCGTCAACAAAACAAAAAGAAACGAAAAAGAAGAAAAAAAGAAAGCTCTGGAAAGACAATTTTCTTCATCAGACAAGGACAAACTCACTGCTCACTGTTCGCGAGAAAGAAACAAGCGAGCAACAAGCAGATAAAGAGCAAATATTGCGCACTCTCGCCATCATCTCTTTTGGGCTCTTCGTGCACTATTTGCGATCGCTTAATGCTTACGCTGATTAAAGCTTAAGCTCTAAATCTGCAAGTGTGCGAGTGAGCGAGTGTAACGCGAGGATTAATATCAAGACCGAAGCAGCAATCGGAATCGGAATTGGAATCGCGATCGCGATCGTCATCGTCGTCGCAATCGCAATCGCAATCGCAATCGCAAGCAGCAACTTGTTCTGGCTAAATGCTTGTGACGCAAGTGACGAAGAGAAAATAATAAAACCGAACGAACGAAGGCACGCGGTGCTCGACAAAGTGATTGTTGTCGCCCGTCAGTTGAATCATTTCAGCTTTTTTTACTTACAACTTTTAACTTGCTTGCTTCTTAAACTGCAACTCTAACTCCTGCATTGGCTTAACTTTAAATTAAACTGTAGCTTTAGCTCTGGCTTTGACTTTGGCCTTCGCAATCGGAATCGGAATGGTTATGGTGACGCAATTTCGCTAGCAGCAGGCGGCAAATTCGATCGATGCACTCGCCCTGTTTGTCGTTCTTTCGATGCTGCCGTGTGTGTGCGCGCGCTCCAGTACAAATGCAAGTGCCACAAGCTGCAATGACAACAAGCAATAGCAACGACAACTGAACTTAAAATGCAAGTACTAAAAGTCAACAATCTTGAGCGTCTTTTAAATAAGAAGAAGAATAGAAATGCAGGCCAAAGTGACATACGACGACGATGACGACGACGCTGATGCTGATGCTGATGCTGATGTTACGATGACGACGACGTTAAGAGAGTCAACAATGCAAAAAAATGTCGATATTCTTTTTTCAACTTGCAATCTTCAACTTGGCTCTCTCAAAGTCAACTTGAGTTGACGTGCATTTTGATCGCGAGCCGCGAGTTGTGAGTCGCCAATCGCCAATCCAATCGGCAATTGCAATGTTTAGCGCGCGCACAGCACAAGCAGCGAGAGAATGACAATCGAATCGTTTTCTTTCTTCTTCTTCTTCTTCTTCTTCTCTTGTCCGCTCTCTTCTTCGCTTAATATTTCTTCTCTACCTTATGCACCTTATGCCACGCTAACGTTAACAGTGCACAGTGCACAGTTTCAATGCTAATGCTAATGTTGGGCAATGCTTATGTCTAGCGACAGCCACACTTGCTGCTCTTGTAGTTTGTATATTTTACGCAAGCACGAAATGCCATCATCCGTCGCCGTATCGACAAGCGAACGGACGAATAAATGAACGAATTATTGAGTCGAGTCAAGTCAAGTCAAGTCAAGTCATGTCGAGTCGATTGGAGTCAAGTTGGATCAAGTCGAGTGGACATTGAATCGATGAAGCCTGTGGCCGTCAAGAAGTGTCGCTGTCTGTCTCTGTCTCTGCTTCTGCCTCTGTTGTCGTGCTGCGTTGTCGATCGAGTTTGTGAGATTGTGAATGCGACTGTGACTGAGACTGAGACTGAGACTGTGAGTGCGTGGCATCACGGCAGCCGCACCAACAGCAACACCAGCTGCAAGCTTGCGGTCGACACTTGTTGGCCATTCAGTTGACCGATGAGTTGCTTAGCTCAGACATCAGCCATTCAATTGATGAGCTTAGCGAGTCAATGTTCAAGTTCACAGTGTCAGATGCAATTGCATTTGCAGTTGCAGTGATGAGATGTAAGCCAGAATGAATGAAGTTTGCCAAATCAACTTGACACTTGACAATTAACTCTCGGCGACACCTTGACACCTGCTCAAAGATCGACTGGCCCACCGACCGATCTATCGCTTGCTAGGCTGATTCTAATTCTGATCCCACGACAACGACACTTACTAGTCTAAACTTGCTAGTCACAAGTTGAGAGCAGATAACCGTCGTGTGGTTGGTCACACAAACTACAAACTACATGCTACAAGCCACAAGTCACACGGCGTCGGCCTCAAGCCAGGTAGACGGCCGGCCAGGCGACCGATCGATTGCAAAAGACAAGACACATTTACGTGGCCAAAGCGTCGATTTATCCGATCCATCAATTGAACACACACGCAAATTCTCCTGCTTTTATTGAAACTATTTTGATGGCAATATTATAGATGGATGGCGACAATGCGGGCATAGTGGCAGTCAATCCGTGGGCTCAATTCGTCCAATGCAGCGGCAACAATAACAACAGGTGCAGGTCATAATCAAATATATGACTGCAGACAGAATAGAGAATGATGTGTGTGCGTGAGCATAGAAATTTTTTGTCATTTTTTGTGTGGCCATAAATTGTGTTTTGCCTGCTGTTATTCTGCTACTAATGTATGACAACAAAAGAATCTTCTTAAGCTTATGTTTTCTTTGTCACTCGATTGTCTCGGATCGAATCGAATCGAATCAAATCGAGACACATTTTTCGCGTGTGCTCGTTCGTTCGTTTGCTTGCTTGCTTGCCTTCTTCGTCGAATGAAAAAACTGGAAAAAAAATGAACTGACACTTTTCGTGGCATTCAAGTCTATTGTGTCACGTGTGTGTGTGTGTGTGTGTGTCATTTGTGTATCGATCGATTGGAAATGCCACGATCGATTAGTTGCTGTGGCAGCAGGTATTAGCAGGTTGCTGTATGTTAGCAACTGGCTCACCTGTTGTGTTGACTGCACTCTCCTGCACAAGGTGCACGACACGTTTTTTAGCAAGTTATCGCAGCAGCAACAACAATCGGCCAGCAACAACAATTCACAATCGCTTGCGACGTCACAAACAATGACAGCAACGGCAACAACAGCAGCAACTACGACAACAACGTCACCAGCAACGACAACAAGACGACGCAAAGGAATAATCTCGAAAAGAATGTGTCTCAAATTCTAAGTTGTTTTTAAAAGCTCTAGCTGTTTCAACCGAGAACCAGACCAAGCAGACCAACACTTTGTCATTCACCGTGCAGCGTGCAACATGCAGCATGCAACAACGACATGCCAAAGTGACAAAGGAATCAGACCTGTTTGTCTATACGTGCCTGCGTGCGTATGTGTCTCTTGTCGCGAACAAGTGTGACAACGGCAACGGCAACGGCAACAACGACAATGACTACGACGACGACCACCACCACGACCAATGTACGGCAAACAAAGAAGATAAAAGAGACGAATAAAAAGCGATGATTTTGATTTTTATTGTGTCGCGCCAGTGTGTCGATAGCTAGAGCTGGCAATAGCTTTTGTTGTGCCGCACCTCCTTGGCAACGTCATTTTCACAACTATGGCTTGTGTGTGCGTGTGCGTGTGCGTGTGCGTGTGCGTGTGCATGTGTATCTATTCGTCTATCGTCTATCGGTGTGTGCGGCATACTCAAGCGTGTGTATAGCGTTACACATCCGACCACCCGCACAGTCCATCTAACCAATCGAAAATTTGGAAACCCGCGGAGATCCGTTCGCTTTCTGGCGTGATATTGGAGTTGGTTTCTTCACCTGGATAGTTTTAATTGTAATCTGTAAGAACTGTTAAGATTTGAGCACACAATTGGTCGGTCATCAATCAATGCTGTTTCTTCAAATCAATGCTAATCAATGCTGAAATTGGTGGAAATGATCTTTCTATTCTTTGACTTGAACTCAAATCTTTATTCAACTTGAACTTGAACTTGAGCTGCTGTTGAACTCACACTTGTCACTTGAATGCTAAATTTGTCGTATTTTTGTCAAATTGTGTCAGCTCAACAATCGCTCGTCAATTGATTGCTGCAAACCATAAGGATCGAGCTATCGGCTTTAGCGTTCCGCACTCAGCATGCTTGAGACATGACAACAATAACAATAACAACAACAACAACAATCACGACAACGACCAAGACGACAGTTGACAAAAACGACAATAACGAGCGGCTAACGAACGACGGACGACAGTGTGGAACGTTCTATAACGACAATCAGGTGCGAATTTCAGACGCCAATCGATTGATTAGTTGCAACTATTGGCCAACGACCACCACGAAGACCACGACTTCGACGACAAAGCGGTTCAGTTTCTTCGAGAGAATACTTTCTTCTCAAACAATAAACACTCAGTGAGCTCAATAAACAATTAGCTTGAGTTAAACGCGGAAAAAGTTCTGCTTTCCGACACACACGCACGCACACATACGACGTAGCTAGTTTAATGCACATAGATTTCAAGTTCAAGTTCACAAGCTACACAAACGAAAGAACGAAAGAATGCACGAACTCGTGCATTCATGAACGAGCTGCAATGTTGAGACGAGAGAGAAGATGAGTGTGGGCGTAGCTTATCACGAACATTCTTTTTTGCGTCTCGTCTCGTGTTCTCTCGTCGAAACAGAGCGAAACGAAATTAAACGAGAGCGAATTGAATTGAATTGAATTGAATTGAATTGAATTGGGATTAAATTCGACCACTCGAAAGATTCTTCAGTGATGGGGTTGTTTGAACGGGTGAAATCATTATCATCATAACGAACGACAAGTCGATCGATCGAGTGTGCGCTTGACTTCACTTCTTCTTTTCGATGATGAATGTTCGAAGATGATTGAATTTGTGTGTGTGTGTGTGTGTGTTAATTGTGAACGAGAGAAATTTAATTTTCACTCGAGCAATTTTTCTCAAGAAAGCATTGTCAATGTCGCACAGCATAGCACAGCAGTATTTGTTGCTGTTGTTGGTCAATGCAGAAAACAATTTGAGTGCATTTCTCGACGGAGACCATTGCTGCCGTGTCTTGTTGAATTGATTGATGTGTATGTGTGTGTGCGTGTGCGTGTGCGTGTGCGTGTGATTGAAGTCCATAGTTGACTATACCGTCGATAGTTGTGCGTGTGTAGAGATTGAAAAGAGGCTCGAATATTTCGAATGTAACCACATCAACAAACATACAACGCTTGACATTCTGGCTTGCATTGCTCGACTGGCTAGCAATCAGACAATCAGACGCGTGAACAGAACATCATTGCACTACGAAGTGAAACGGACAAACGGACGAACTATTGTCAATTGAAACCACTGTGAATAACTGTAACAGCGCCACCAAACTATGGCCTGAGCAAATTTGGATACAAATTTGAGGTGAACTGCTCGTTCTTGATCTTTTGTCATTCCACTTGAGTCATTGCTTCAGTTCACTACTCAGTCTACCTATTGTACAGTGTGTACGTGCGTGTTGCCACCATTGCCGTTAAATTGCAATCATTCTCAAGTCTCCAACGACGATTCTACAATGCTCTTCGACCCTGCTGATTGCACCTACAGACAGACAGAGCATGCAGGCACATGAGATCTAAAAGAGCAAAAAATGAAGATTAAACTTAGAGCAGTCGGTCTGTGTGGAAAGTCCACTTGAAGCTATACAGCAACAGCAACTTGAAGCGCTCGTGTCAACGCGCGTTAGTAATGCCTACAGTTCTAGCCACCTGTAGTGCCGGGCATTAAGTTTTTGTCAAAAAAAAGTGCATCAACATCACTTTTCGTTTTCTTCTTTTTCATTTCTCTCTTTTTCTCTTTCTGTTCGGCGTCGCCGTGATCGTGGTCTCTGCTTGGCACGCGCTCTTTTGTTCACACACTTAAACTCATTTCGCTCCGTCTCGTCTCGTTTCATTTCATTTCATGTTTAGCTCACTCACTTCACGTGCGTGCACGTGTTCTCCTGGTTATTGTTGTTGCTGTTCTTGTACTTGCACTCGTGTTAGTGTGCAAGCACGTACACTGTCCTCTCAAACAAGACATACAAAGAAACAAACTCAGAGAACGTGCGTGTGTGTGTGTGCGTCAAAAGCTCGTTTGTCGCTCGTTTGTTCGCCAATCGTCGTAGTTGTTGTAGACGTCTCCACAAACAACAGCAACAACAATCATCATCATCTTCGTTATAGAGGCGATTGTTCCCTCACTCAATCGTTCGTGTGTGCGACTTTTCAATGCTGACTTTTGTCCCTCACTCTTGATGTTTCTGATGCTGTTGTTGTCATTGTCACACAAGATAAGCGAATGAGATAAAGCCACAAGCACAAATCCAACCAAAGCGATGATTGATTGGCTCAAAAATGTGTGCTTGTGTATGCATGCCATGTTCTCGTTCTCATTGCAGCCACATCGCCAATCGTCTCGTCTGGTCTTCTTATAGCTTGAGGCAAACTTAAACTTGTTCAATTCGAATTCAAACCAAACGCTAATTGTTGATTTTGTCGTGCTAAGCTCACGATGTTTGTTGTGGTTGAGAATGTTGTTGTTATGGTTGGCGCCAACGAACACACTAGTTTTTCTCTTGCCAAACCTTAGACGAAACGAATAACGTTCGAGAACGAGACTGAAAACAACGAAGAAGAAGAAGACAGACAGACGAGATATTGTTTCTGTAAAAAAATGTCCTGCCCAGTAGAAATGGTCGTTAGGATGTGAGCGCATGATTTCCCATTGATACTTTTTATTTTTTGTTGTAGATTAGATATTATTTGATGCTGTGGATAACACGACCAACAGATATCACAACCATTTAGCAACATTGGAACCGTGCGTTGTCGCTGATCTGTCCGTCTGTCTGTTTGCTTTTCTCAAGTGAGTTACTGTGTGTGTGTGTGACCGACAATAACAACTGCCTTGCCTATGGATTGTCCATGTCATGTATGCACTCTAGACTGACTCTATATACTGATGCCGGTATTTCCGCTGGTAACATTTCCTATTGTCGATGAACATTGTTCGTGCGCTATGCAAAGAGGTTAGGGTTTGACAACAAACAATTTGTTCTCATTATACAATTGTTCTATATCTAACAGCTTAGCTAATCTTTCAGGTGGCTAATATTAGCTAATGTTCAAATGTACATGTGTATATTCTACTACTCACACATGTCCATATTGTTGTTTGAGACACAATAAATTTATATGCGACACAATCACAATATATGGCTCGTCTTCTGTGGGCAATAATAATGATGCTTGACACTCTCACCAGGTGGCGCTTTCCAAATTTTAATCAAAACAATATCGCTAACACACAACTACTAATCGATCGATCGATGTTCAGCATCAATACTGACAGTTACCAATAACCAGCAAATACCAGCGGCAACAATAAAGTTGCAACACATGCAATCGAATAGATTGCTTGCTTACTCACATGTACATTTACTTGTTAGTATTTGTTCGTGCCCATGTGTGCATCAATTTCACTTATGCTTCACTGCAATTGAAATGAAAAAATAGAGAACAGAAAAGAGAAAGAATTCGCGAGAGGCCGCCGACAATATCGAGTAATCGTAGAAGCTCAAGCTCAAGCTCTAGCTCAAGTTAAATGTAAATCGATTTCTTCAGTCTGCAGTTGTTCAATGCAGTTCGATTGCACAATTGGCAGTGCAATCATTCGTTAGTCAGTTGGTGGGTTGGTCGCTCTGTTGGTCTGCTATTCTGCTGGCTCGTTGATGTTGATGTTGAAGTTGTGAGTAGAGTTCGTGTGTGTGTGTGTGTGTGTGTGTGTGTGTGTGTGTGTGTGTGTGTGTGTG
>JAIFTH010000611.1:0-21086 GCA_019968535.1 Fragariocoptes setiger | reverse complement strand
ATGCACAGTGTCTGTCATTTGCTGTGTGTGTGTGTGATATTTACAATTATTCACTTATGCCCTTAGATTGTGTGAGCCATTTAATGTATTGTATTGTATCCATTTCAATGAAAGCTATTGTGATTTTTTTCCTGTGCATTTGAGTGCTGTTGCAAATTTCCAATAAACAATTTTACTCTCTATCAATTTACGATAACATATGAAGATTATTTAGTTATAATCAGCTATAAAAGATTGAAGAGTTTGAGTGAGTGAGCTCATTAAATCAAAATTGAATGATTTACGATACATTGTAAACAACGAATCTATGCTTAGCCATGCCTTGGAGCTGAAGTTAAGATATATTGAACGGGTTTAGAGAACAAGTTATTCGAGTTTGTTCGCAAGATTTGTTAAGTTTATCATGCCAGCAATGTTAGAGCAATGTATAGATACTACTTGATCAAGTTATGCTCTGGAATTGTAATGCCGTGCACTACAAATTGCATTGATCTGGTGCACCTGATCAGTGGTGCACGCTTGTTTGTGACACATGTATCAGGGAGCGGAAAATTTTATGAAGGTGGCTATTGAAATCATCACAACTTGTCATTAGCAAAACTACTGCAGCTGCAATTAAATGCATTTAAGAAATGTATGTAATGCTTGGTTTTCGGCATCATTCGATGATCATGAGAGCAACGCATGCGCTCGCTCAATCTCTCCATTTCGCTGTGTAATGATGCCGTTCGACGCGGTGATGCCGTGTCGTTGAGTTCATCATAGCTATAGCTTGGCTTCAGAACCAGAGTAATATCGCTAGAGGTTAATAGTGAGTATGCAATTTGAAATTCAAATCTTTCGAGAAACAAACGCGCTCACGCAAACAAAGCATCGCAACTAGAATCAGATCGAAACTAATCGAACCGTGGTATAAAATGTAGCGTCATTTTGTGCGCTTTGTTGCGATTGGCTGCAGAATTGACACACACTCGATGCTTGACAATGTTCTTCTTTTATCTTGGAATCTTGCTTCGACATTTTTTCTCTTCGCTCTATGTGCAGAAGAGGCCCATCTGGCCTTGAAAACTCAACTGCTACCGCCGCTGCTGTTGTGTGATCGAGAGCGTCTACCATACACGCACACAGTGTACAGGCCCCTTCTTTCAGGGCTCATCAACGGTGACATCAACCATCGAAAGTAGAGTGTGTTCCAAACAAACAATGCTCGCTTAGCCTCTCATATTTCTCTAGCTATTGTAACAATTTTGTTGAATATGAATAGAGGGATGTAAACAATGCGGGGCGCACGTTTCGGCACACTTCAAAGCCACACTGTGAGTTTGTGCTCGACTTTTTGTGTTCTACATGCGCCTAAAACACTAAACTTCGTTATACTTCACTTGGTTCAGAGTTGATTAAATCGTGGTGGATTTAATAGTTGAAAAAGTGAATCGGTTTTAATTATTCGCTTCGCTCTAGCCCAAAATTCAAATTCGTTTCGCTTGTTTACTCTTTTTCATTTCAAGTCCTAGTCAAGACGGATAATTTGAAATATTGAATTCTCCAATTGAATGTCAATAATTTAAAGTTGGGCTAAAACCATCCTACATAGTGAGAACAATGGTGAGTTTGATGTCAATAACATCAAGTGTTTCATGGCAAATCGACAATTTGATATCTAATCACAGAAAAATCGAACATTTGGTATTCAAAGGCCGACGAAAATGAGAGTCCCGAGAAGATCGACGGAGAACAGCCTGGCACCACAAAAGTTCGACGCATCAAGAGTCGCAAATCAGACAAAGAATCGACGGGTGAGCGGAAAAAGGTTAGCGTCAAACGATCTACACCTGTTGCCAGTCCCGATTTGAGCGCCGAAACGGCATCGCCAGCCTCGACTCCTACGCCCACACCGACGTCCACACCGACGCCTAGCTCGAATAGGCCTCCGTCGAAGAAGCGCGCCACACGCAGCGGATCTAACGTGTTCGCAATGTTCACACCTAATCAGGTGGCTCAATTCAAGGAAGCATTTTCATTCATTGATCAAGATAAAGATGGTATCATTTCGAAGAACGATATTCGAGCTTCGTTCGACGCATTAGGTAAGTTACACTCCCTCCACTGCTATTTTTTTTTCATTTGAAAGTGTAGCGACGCTCGATAGATGGCGTGACTTGAACTTTTCACGGAATCAGTAATCGATCCCATCCAATAGCCTTAATGGACGCGTCTTGCCATATATACTCTCTCACTTTTAAACTATTCTTATCGCATGAATTGAACCTTTTTTTCAATTCAATTCAACCATGATCAGGTCGACTTTGTAGTGACAATGAACTCAATCAGATGCTTTCGGAGGCTTCGGTAAGTTTTCCTCTCGAAAGTTTCGTTATCCCGGCTAGTAGCTCAAACCTCCGACACTATCTCATATTATCAACCATACAAAACACAAATTTATTTTGTCCGTGACATTGTAATCAAGGGTCCCATAAATTTCACAATGTTTCTGACAATTTTTGGCGATCGAGCTCAAGGTGAGTTGATTCGGTCATTAACTACTTTGATTGATTTTGAAATACAGATTGACATCAAATGAAACGTCTTTTGTTCTCTGGGATTTTGATCTAAAAGGTACCGACGACGAGGACGTTATAATGGATGCATTCTCACGTTACGACGAAGGTGAAGGTTTCTGCCAGGAGAAAAAGTGAGTCCTAAATCACATGTTCATGTCGAATATTCTTACTATAGTTACAATATCATTGATATGGAATTTAACAATCATTTCGTTATCTACGCAAAAGCTTACGACACGCACTCATGACTTGGGGGGAGAAATTTTCAGAAAAAGAGGTAAGATTTATTCAGATATGAAAATATGTGTTGATATTTTTTCATTGGACACACAAATATTTTGGTTTGAGAGCAAAAGAGATACAACAATCTTGATACTGGAAGATGTGAAAGGCCAAAGATAGTTTTTACACAGCTTGAACTTGTTCAGCTCAGTGAATTTGTATGTGCAAGATAACCAAGTTTGAGTTAACTTTTAGTTTAATTTAGTGAGTCCAGTTTTCTCTACGATCACAGCACAGCATACGACAGCTCGGTACTGCTCTGTGAATGCGATCAAAAACTAATCAATAGGAAGCTCAACGAGCTGTTTTTATTCAACAAGTTTATCATTGAACTTGCCGGACACCAACTCATACATTCAATCTCCAATCCATTCATTCGAGTCTATCAACGGCTGGTCACTTTATCAATCGTTCGAGAGTTTGAGTTTAGATTCAAGCTTGAGTTCTGAAAGTTTGAATTTGAGTTTGCGTTCAAGTTCAGAATCAGATTCATTCTCGTTAAGTTAAGGCCAGACAAAGCAGAGCGAGTAGCTATTGGCTCAAGGCAGGTTCAGGTTGAACAGCTTGACAGAGTTGAGTCAGTTTCTTCTTTTAAAGTTGAGAGTTAATTTGAGCCGCACCTAGCCAATCAAATTTCGAGATGTGAGTTAGTCAAAATCAAGAGGTCGATGACGTCATTTTTGTTTGATTGCATAAGTGTTGTTGCGCCCATGTTGCTGTTGAGTGAGAGCCATTTCCACGGCTCTCGAATGCACTGGCGTCATCAGTATTCGACAAGTTGCTGTTATCGTCATCATCATTTGAATTCGTATTTGACTTACAGTCATACGTTCTCTACGTTTGGAGTCACGACGACAAAGAAGAAGAAGTTCTTCGCGTTTATTAGCTTCATTAATAGGCCACATTCTCTCGATTCTATTCTTGGCTGCATGTGCTTTGCTTAGTGAATGAAACTAGGGAAATTCGTCGCTCATTTCTTCGAAAATCATCAGGTTTTTTTCCTGAAACATTCTCTCTTTTACACAAACTTTGCACTCATCGATTTTCTGAGAGCCAGCTTTGTATGCAACTCTCTACGAGCATACTAAACTTAACTATGTACAGATAACGAGTAGCAGCCAAACGTGCTTGTTTGAGCATTAGCTCTGGCACTTACAGCATCTGATTATCAAGCCATCAGTTAGCATTTGATGTCAACTGTTTTGTTTATCATTGTCATTTTCAATACTCTTTATCACGCAAAATGAAATAAGTCCAGGTCCAAGTGACCTCTCTAATTGCGTTTTTCATTTCTCATAGGTCACCCTTGATTGACGTCATTGATACAATAACAGTTGATAAACTATTGTGGACACAAAAACAACAGAAACAATTGAAAAGCAGCAACAGCATCTGTTGTTCAATTTCATTATCATTATCATTTTTATTTTTTCTTTTAATCTTTCGAAATAACTTTTGTTTATGAGGAACTTTAAAATCAGCTCACGTTAAAACCGCTCTTCCTCTTTCCCTTTATTCAACTCTTGAATAAATCTATAAATCAGTGTGATGTTGCATTGGCCGAAGCATCGATTGATTCGCGGGGACGAATCGATATCAAGAAATTGGCCACTTTGATAACGCGTGGCACAGACGACGACGACCAGGAAGCTTAAGCTCGCCGGCAATAAAGTCATCCACTCGAGTTGCTGCTCGAACGACTCAAGCTACTCGAATTGAATCGAATTGCGTGTCTCGATTCAAACTACAACAATAACATCGACATCAGCAACAACAACAATAGAATTTCAAGAATTGTATTGTTGTTGTCGTTGTTATCAGGTGATTGCTAGAATTGTCGTCCCAATGTCGTAAACAACATCGACGTCAAGAGAGCTCAAGAGTCGCTATAGAGACGCTAACATTACACGACTGCCAAAATTTAAACTTGTTGCATGTGTGCAACTATCAGAACGGCGTCAAGATCGATAGTACGATAATAGGAACTTGTCAAGCGGAAATTTTATGCTCGATATCAACAGAAAGAGTAAAATATTTTGCAATTGTCGTTCAACAATTGTTACAATGAATAAAAATAATAAATAATAAATAAAACTAAACAATCAGCGACTATCTTTGAGCTGCATACACGTCATCGCGACAGATTCACGTGGAAAGTTTTTCTCTCTATTTTCAATTGAATTGAATTGAAAATAATTAGAACACCGTTATTAGCCCACACACACAGTCACACACACACAACTCACCTTATTGATAACACTTACACGCGCTATTTGTAAAGATTGTTTACATTTGATGTTGTTTGTGCCAAATAATATGCATTGCAAGTAATGTGATCTGCTTGCCTTTCTATTCAAGCTAACATTGTAAGCTGAATTTGTATTACTCGAGTAACAAATAGCAACAACAGCAACAAGTGTTGATCGACAGACAACATGCTTGAGTTAGAGCTCGAGCTCGACGACGAGCTACTATTGAGTGAGCGCACGTGATCAGTGAAGCTTTTATTTGATATCTTGAACCCAAATAATGTGCATGAAAAGTACGACTCAGGCTTGACGTTGGCGTACGCACGTAAGCACGTATACAAAGGTGAGCTCATCTTACGTAAAAGAAGATTGAGGAAAAAAGTTCAATAAACAGAAAAATAAGAAGAAGATTATGATGATGATGGCCTCTCGCGCGATGCCTTCTTTAAACGCTTTGAATTTTCGGCTTTAACAGGCAATTTTGCACACAAGGTAGATTTTTGTCTAAATTTATAGTAAATGATTTGTGTGTGTGTGTGTGTATGGAAAAATGATGGCTTCATTGGCACGCACGCAAGTGCACACTCAAAGCACGTACGTACGAACTTTGAACTTATCGACAACTAAAGTTGGCAGGTGAGCTGCATTCTTAAAATTTGCTTCCAGTGTTGGTTAAAGATTCGACAGCAACTACAAATCAGATGTACATTAACAATATTTCATCACGCTAGCACATCTAATCAGCTCGTAGTGAACTGAAGATGTCAAAGAGCAAAATCGTACACAGAGGACTTGATTATCATGCTCGACTCTCTAGTTTGGATATGTTAGTTGGGAGTATAACATCATTGATTGGTGAAACGGCACATGAACAGTTATTAGCAACACATGTGTTACATGGTTACAATCATACTTCGTCGTGCTCTGTGCGTTTTGCGTATTGTTGTTATCAATGAATAACAGTAGCGATCAGGAAATAAAACATACCTCACTGATTGAATGGTGTGCATGATGTGAATGATGTGATCAGTGTCAATAGTATTACCGTCAGCAACATAAACGGTAACTGCGTCATTGCAAGATGTAAGATGCGTATTAACAGCAGCATCGTTATATTGCTGTCGATGGGATAAAGTTCAGCAGCACCTTGTTTGCGCTCATCAAAGCTGCGTTGATTGAGCCGACAATCAACGAGCGTCACTCGAAAGTTAAAAGGTGAGCAAGTATTCATCTACCTGACGCACCTTCTCGTTCACGTTAGTTGTTCACTGCGATTTGTCAGACGTCGAGCTTCAGCTTCGCTATAGCTGGTTCAGCTTTGATTTCAGTTCCAGTACAACTGCAATTCCTGTCGAATTTCTGTGGTTCATTTGCAGATTACCGATTGCAACTCATAGCTTGAGGTGCCGTTAATGTTAGTTGCACGCTATCATGTGTCACTTCAAATCATCCCACACAATCACTGATAAGATATCGAAGCCTAAACGAACCTTAAATTAAACATAGGAATTGTGAGCGAAAGTCACGCACCAAATTCATGTGTACTCATCAACATTCTTTCTAGTTTATTTTATTTTGTGGAAATCCAGTTGAATACGTTACGTATGGAGCAAGCGAGTAGGCGAGAGAAGGGAATTCTGAATTCTCACCTTGCTAGCGAAACTTGATGTCGTTGTCTCAAGAACATTCTCTCACAATCGAAATCGCATGGTCGTTTCGCTTCCTTACGCGTCGTGTAGTTGAGTGCCAATCTTTAGGGAGCCGCTTCTGTTAAACATGTGTTACGAAAAAAAAGTTAACTAAGATAAAGATCGAGAAAGACTTACTCGAACATTTACAAGCGAGAGAGAGAGAGAGAGAGCAAATGAACGAACATGAATCCGAAGAAACGTCGGTGATCTATCAGAACACACAGGAGAAGACTGAGTGACTTCATCTTGTTTGGAGTTTAGTTCGTGTGAGCCATTTCTTTGATTTGTGATGTAATAACGATATTTTAATGCAACATTATCAATAGTTAAGCGCTTGACAAAATTCTTTGCAAAAATTCTATGAGAAAAAATTGTATTTGTAGCTTTTGCGTTGAAAGAGTTGCGGCTGGAAATACCTCACTTACAACTGTACACAGTACAAGTTGTTATGTCTGTGTGTTATAACCTCGAACACAGGCGAGTTCAAGGAAAGACTAACTACGGGGTTCACCACATCATCACACAGGGTATATGTGATATACAAATTGACAATGGAATGACGCCATTGATATATTCTTGTGGTGGCGACAACGGCCGATGATAGAGATGCATTTTAAGAGGTGCGGATGGGACTAGGAATATTGTGGTGATCAGGAATCAGTTCATGTGCTATATGCTACTGCTATGTGAATGCGTGTCCTCGCAGTCCATCTTAAGGGATTTCATCATCGTTATTGTCATCAGAAGACGTACTCGAAACTTGTTCGTCCATAGTACGAGCTCTTGGTTTATGTTTACGTTAACACGTGTTCGAAAAGAGGAAAGGGAGAAGAGATCAGATCATCAGCTAGACGTAGTTTTTTTGTGGCTCGGTGTTTGCTCTGTACTGGTTGTGTTGATGCTGCTTGAGCCATTGCTTGAGTTATAGAGAGCGGTCAGCTCACGCTCATAACGTTTATAGATGAAAGCGCGACGTATTTTGAGCGCGGCCGTCACAAGACCTGTTTCGGCGGTCCACTCGTCAGGTAGAGCTAAAAAGGCGCGCGGTATCTCGAGACGCATCAGCTGTGCGTCGTTGGCTTGCTCCACTAGCGAGGCATAGATGGCTTGCGCCACTAACGGATTGGCGCACACGCGCGCTAACCACGACGGTTCAGTGCTAATCTCGCCACCTGCTCCGCCCTTGACACTGTTCACTGAAAGCTGAGAGTCGCGACGAAGCGCGTATGCGGCCAACTTTTTGCGCTCCTCAACCAATTGCTCGAGTTCCACCAATGCTTCTGACTTATTCTGTTGATTTAAACTCTGATCGTTTTCTTGCTGAGATTTCTCACGTTGCTGATGATCATTTTGATCTAATTGCGCTGTTGTATTGTTATTGTTCTCTTGCAATAATTGTTGAGCGAGCGCACTAACCGCAGGCTCGTTCACCGGACCGCATGCAACAATGTGATTGTGTCGTGAGTCGGCGTACGCACAAAAGTTGTCCAAATAAAGATTCGATTTCAGCGTCGATTCAATTTTGCCCAACGAAACGTATTCGCCATTTTGCAACTTCACCAGATCTTTTTTGCGATCGATAATCTTGAGATTACCGTTAGGCAAAATGGCACCGATATCGCCGGTACGATACCAGCGAATACCGTGCTCGTCGGTGTAGAATGTCTCTTTTGTCAGCTCATCCATGTTGTAGTAACCGGCAGCAATCATTGGGCCGCCGACGCAGATTTCACCGCGCGGATGTGGCTTATCACTTGGATGATAATTGCCTTCCTCCCACGGCTCTAGCTTGATGCGAGCATTGCACACGGGCAAACCAACGTTTCCTGTAGAGTAATCGTCAAATAGCTGGCACGAGGTGGCCGCACCCGTTTCAGTTGTACCAAAACCTTGAGGCAGTTTGATGTCGAACGCGGCACGCACAAATTGCTGTGTCTCGGGCGCTAACGGTGCCGAACCGCATATGACGTAACGCGCCCTGCCGCCTAAGGCGGCGGAAATTTTGGAACACACCAGTCGATTGACGATGGGCGTTTCATAATAACGCTGTTGCCAGTATGATTTGTATTCGATGAGCCAAGAGACGAGGCGATTCTTGAAGTAGCCTTGATCGCGTAGCGCTTGCTTCACGCCTTGTACGATGCGATCCAATATCAGAGGCACTATGATGAGACATGTTGGACGCAGGAGGGTCAAATCGCCCTTCTGGCCCGGACGTAATCCCGGCGATTTGTCGGTCAACGTGTGAGGTGAGGCAAAACCAAACTTGACACCGTGAAATAACATCATTGATTGTATGGAGAATTCGAAAATGTGCGCCAACGGCAAGTAGGCAGCCACAGTGTTGTTTTTGGAATCATGCACAAACTCTTTCGTCACATAACTGAACGCTTCGATGACGCCCATAATGTTGCCGTGCGTTAACATGACGCCCTTAGGCTTGCCCGTCGAACCCGAAGTGTACATGATCACAGCCACTTGATCGCGACTAGCGGGTCGTGGCGCGGGCGCCAAAACCGGCTGCACCTTGCCGCGTGCCATCAGATCACTGAAAGATACTAATTGGTATCGAGTGCTCGTTAAATTATCAGTGCTGCTGACGTTATTATTATTGATGGGCTTAGCGACGAAACCGTTGCTTAGTGGCTTCCCATTTGCTAACACAGTCTTGATTTCACCATTCATTTTTACTTCAGAGTTTGTTATTGTCGCGTTTGTTGTCTCAGTGTGGCTGTTATTTGACAGGGTGTGCACGTGTCCGTTGATTTTTGAGTTTCCGTTGGCCAATACAGTCTCACCTGTTGTATTAGTAGAAGTCGTGTTTAACAGTCTTTCGGTTTCGTCACCCGAGTGATATTTTCCATTAATAGCAATTTCATTACTGGCAGAAGCATTTTGCTGCTGCTGATGCTGCTTGTTGGACGAATCTTGATTATCGACAATCTTCTCAGTAGACGAGTTTTCGGCTGACAACGCACGTATCGAGGCTATGCTTGGCTCAAAGTAGACAATCTTTTCCAACTTCGGTAAACGATCACCGAGTTTCTCAAGACGCTCAACGAATTCGCGCTGTGTGACACAATGTGTCACCTTGGTCTCGTTGATGCTGTGACAAATGCCATCAGTACCGAGCGTGGCGTACATGGTTCCCACAGTGGCGCCCAGTCGAATCAATGCCTGTGCGGCAATTTGCCATTCAGGTCGGGTGTCGGCGAACAGCATCACCACATGGCCTGCTTTGATGCCCTCCAATTGAAAACCGCGCTTGGCGTACTCAATTTGGCGTCCAAATTCGGCAAAATCGACCCAATGATAGTCGGACAATTCGACTTGGCGCAACACTTTGCCCGAGCCATCGCGTCGTTTGATGTGCACGACACGCTGGACGTCACGATAACCGTAACATGGTTCGTGAGCGAATTGCTCGAACGAAGCATCCATCATCCGGTCATAAGTGGCAAACGAATCTATGCGCTGCTTAACATAATCGTGCACGGGTTCCAAATCAACTTGGCTCCAAGAGCCAGTCACTTCGTCACGTTTTACGCGCACTTTCTCTACATCATCGCGTAATTGCCACACACGATCGCGATAACAATAAATGGGCAACGTGACAATGTCATAGACACTGACCAACGATTTGATGACACTCAGCACACAATCGATGATTAGTTTCTGGGCCACAGATAATTGGCGTTCTTTATGTTGTTTGTTGTTGCTTTGGTTTGTATCACTTTGGTTTTGGTTCTTGTCATTATTCTTGTTATTGCTATTGCTATTGTTATGATTATGATTGTTGTCACTTGGTTGTTCACTATTGGCTTCTTCCGTTGCGGCCACATTGATGTTTGTTATGGAATGCCCATTCTCTTTCACTTTAGACTCCATTATAAGTTTCTGGTTGTTGTGTTTTTTGATCAATCGAATTTGCCGAGATGATGGTGATCAACTTCTAAAGTGTTCACCTGACAATGATGCGCTTTTATGTATGCTCTAATTTGTTTGCTCGTTCTCACTTTCAGATTGTTAAGAAGTGTTATGATGCGTATGTGTGTGGGTATGAGCTCACGATGTCAGCCACTCGGTCGATTTGTGAATGTGTCAGACTCTCACTGGGTGACTGTCGGGTGTAGTGTTGTGGACGATGACAACGTGCGAGTTTAGATGAATCTTGCAGATGAGATGAGATGGAAATCGCGTGATCGCCAACACGCTGTCGACTCGAGACGGCAAGAGTCTCGACGAAGTCACTCGTTCGGTGTGTGTGTGTGTGTGTGTGTGTGTGTGTGTGTGTGTGTGTGGTGCGCGTCTATCACGCCCGCTTGTTGCGTTCTCTTCCACTAAAACACCGGCAGCAATGATCTTGAGCGCGACTTTGAACGCGGCAAGACAAGCCGAGTTAATGCAATGGCAATCTCCGTCAGTCAAGTGAAGTGAAGTCGAGTTGTGAGCGTGAGCTGTGCGCGAGTGAATGAGTTAAGTTGTGTTAAGGAGAGTTAAGGCGAAGCAGTGGAAAGGCAACGCTAAGAAACTGGCACTAGCCAAAGGCAGACGAAGATAGGCCGTGCACTTGCCACTGCTTCAACTAGCCACAGAGACTCACACTTGTTCACTCACTCGCTCGCTACACATTGCCAACGACGACGAGAAGCCACTTGTAGTAAGCAGTGAGTGTGTGTGCGTGTCTGAGTTATCAAGCTCACTGTACAAAGCATGCGCTGTACGTACGTACTTACAACACGTCAACTTTATCTTCTCTTACTCACTGGTTAGCTGGCTAATACACCAAGTTAGGATGCAGAGTATTGACAACGACGAGTTACACCGACTACGATACGACGAACAGCCGATTCAGTATGTGTATGTGCGTGTGTGTTTGTGTTACTGTTGGTGTGATTCTGCTGCTATTAGATCGCTATTGCATGAGTCTATGTGCGTGTGTGTTAGCAAGTGAATATGCGGTAGTGTGTGTGTTTGTCTATCTATTTGTATGTGCCTATGTTGTACAGTGAGCGCGCACCAGAATCGTTGTCGCCGTCGTACAAGGAAAGCCACTGGTTTCATACTGCTGTCAATCCTTCTCACAAGCTCTCCAGGTTGCTCTGTCATCCGTTGATGCTGCTGTCGTTTTGTTGTGTTGCCTCAATTGATGTAAAATAAATAAAAAAGAAGCCGGCGCCAAAATAAGCCGGAATAAGCAGCCGAATCAAATGCTGGCTTTCTATGAGAGCATCTTTCGACTTTTAGGGTCCTTTTTCTTTCCCTCTTTATGCTGTACTCTAAGTTAACTGGTAACTTAGGCTTTTAAATGACATCAAAGGGTGGCCAATTGGTAGGTGTCTGAAAGTGGAGGAAATATCAAGATCTTTTCACAACATCGTTCGATCTCTTATCAATTGATTCTCTCTTTATCGAGGAAAACAGTCCGTCCTGCCGACTCTGAACAGCTGTGCGCATTGTTTGTCTCTAACGCACACACTGACTGACTGCCGACAGCTCCAGCTCCGTCAGCCTTGACATTGAACTGCAGCGACATTAACGCCGGCGAAGGTGTAGCGCTGCTTGCGCAGCGCAGGCGGTCGGCAGTCAACTGCTCCTGGCTGCTGCATTGCACTGCTCATGTTGCGGCTACTAAGACGTCAAATGGACCTGATTCAAGAGCCAAAACAAACATCATCGTCGCCAGCTCGAACTGAATCGAGCACTGCTCCCACTCAGAGCAGAAGTCAGTTTCTAATTTAGTGGTGTCGCACACGCTGACTTCTTACCCTGCATTATTAAACATCAAGTAATATCTAAATCGTGTAATAACACTCTGAGACAAGCTATTGAGTGTTAAAGCAACTCTTTGTATGCAAAACACGTTGCCACGACACCCGGTAACGATGGGTATAAAAGGCACGATCATACTCGTCATGATCGTGGTCTTAAATTTTCCAGAAGAGCTGTATTGATACAAGATATTAAATAAAATCAATTAAAAGCCATTTATAACAAAAGTTCCCAAATTAATTATTACAAAAGTACAGTCCAGCCATAGCTGACAAGTGGCGACTCTTTTGCGCATGATCTGTTTAGAAAGAACATAATGGGGCATGTCAAGTGCCGCACCCCAAAGTTTGTTAATCAGCTGACAGCTTTCTTCAATCAGCTCAGCCGACAGCCGGCAAAAATTCATGGTCTAGTCCATCATTACACGTATTAAATGCACAGCACTTGTCAAATCAATCTAAAAGTCTACTGATTGACACTAAGATTGACGTGTATTTTCCTGAGATTGATATTATCATTATTATTGAGAAAGAAACTCAAACAGTCTGTCAAAATTTCTGTCTTACTCAATTCACGCTTGTTTCGCTTCCTAGCGACACAATATTTTCGTCGCATCCAAATGGCAGCCGAAGGAGAAACGGATACGATCTTTCACAAGATTATGCGCAAAGAGATCCCGGCGACGTTTGTCTACGAAGATGACAAGTGTATTGCCATCAAGGACATTGCGCCTGTAGCGCCTATTCACTATCTGATTATACCACGCAAGACTATACCGAAATTGTCCAAAATTGAGGAAGAAGACGAGCCATTATTAGGCCATTTATTGTATGTGGCAAAGAAAATAGCTCGTGATGAAAAACTTGACAATGGATTTCGAATTGCCATTAATGACAGCCATCATGCATGCCAGACCGTATTTCAATTGCATTTACATTTAATTGGTGGCAGACAACTATCAGCTTCAATGGGTTGAATCTTATCATCGGACGAACATCTTCCATCAATCGGTTGCGTAATGTGTCGCACTGATCTCATGATTTTGCTCACAGGTTATTTCTCTTGATATAAACCTTGGGCAAGAAACCTAAAGCAAACGATGCTCTGTTCGATCATCATATCTTCAATTAGTTGACTAATTTGCTCGTATTTTCTTTGTAAAGTATCAATAATCCTTTGTCGAACTAGCAACGTTAATAGACAACAGACGCCAAAGTCGGTCATCATTTGACCCCGTCTCCTACTGTCGATACGTGCCAAACCAAACAGTAACTGTGAGTCCAACGGTTGTGGCGGTTGTGAGTCTATGCATGCATGTGTGTCAGTTAAAAAAAGTAACCTTCAACTGGTTGCACAATTCGACTTGTTCTCTTCCCTTCTTTTCCTTGAACTTGCCTAACACGCATACGCGATAGAGACAACGACGACGAAGGACGTTCGTTAACCTGCATCGCATCACTCCACCTACATTTCGCATCACATCAAACTCTGAATTTTTTATCATGACTTATTTATGCTAGATAGATCTAATTCGCACCAGATGTGTGCTTGAGTGAAGGTAGTAAAAATGCCAAATATCTTCTGGCTGACTCAACTTGTTCCGCTGAGGTGAACAAATGTGAAGGTAGCGATGTATGGAACCTGACATAAAGAAAAAATAACAAATGACGGGACAAACTTAAACATAAAACTATTAGCATATTAGTATAAAAGCCACTCCTATCGATATTGGTGACATTATTGGTGCCGACAATGTTTTTTGGAGTTGGACATCGCATCTATCAAGGAAAAGGAACGAAAAATGTTCGCTAGTAAAACCTATCCATATCGCTTGATTCGATCGAGTCTCATAACCAGTGAATTGACGATCGAATTTCGATAAAGTAGCGTCAAAGCAGATAATTACGTAGTTAGAGTCAATTCTTTCAACAGTGTTTTAAAATTTATTCTCGATCACTCATTAACAAGTCTAAAGTAGCACTCATTGACTCTCAATTATGGTCGAAGGCTGTTCATATCAAGTATTTTCCATCAACGACATGAAGTCTCTCGTCCATTTATCACGCACACTTTATTGGACGAACCAGGAACAATAATGAATTGATAGATAAGATTTGAACGATGTGGCTGATTGCCGCTATTCATGTCGGAATATTCGTTCAAGCTCCTCCTGTATGATGTGGCGCCCCGGGGAGACATCGAAGATGAGTTGTGTTGCACGGTGTGCGTCCTTTCATTGCGTTTTTCTGGCCCATTAAGCGATGAGAGTATCAATTTTCCCAAATCGTCCGTAGTATCAGCATGACAAGTGCACACCACGACCATGACTAGAATGATAGCTGTAGAAAATAATTTCATCTTAGCGTCTTAATGCTAGATTTCCAATAGAGCAATAGATGGGTAGAAGATTCGTTTGAACTAAATATCACTCACTACCATAATTAAGAGCTAGTAATATGGAAATCAAATGATGGTTGATTGAGTAACTAGATTGAGCTACCCATTAGAGTATTTATGTCGTGCTATCAGCTATCGTTGAGGAATAGGTGGATCCATCAAAACTTATTGAAATTGGTTCATTGTCTGTGGATATTGGTTAGATATAAACTCAATATCAACATTTGTCATTCGCGCAGACCAATTGTTTTCCAATCGAATAGTGTACTGTTTACAATAATAATTACGATTGATTGTTCACGTGGGTCGTGGAAAAATTATAACACGCTTTTGTGCCATGTATTACGGGAACATGTATTCTACCTGTTATGGTTGTAGCTTGGCGCTTGTAATCTCGATCATCGTTATATGACAAAAGTTAACGAATAACATGCCACTCAACAGCTACATGGTAATTACATTGAAAGGACGTGTCGGTAGTAAATATTTTCATGATTTTCCACGCACTCGTTATCATTGAAAAGTATTTGTGTGAACGATAATTGCAACAGCAATTGATTCGAGATTTCTGGTTTATGTCCGAGAATGCCACAGTAGTCATTTTTCAATGACTCATCATTTTTACCTATCAATTATTGCTCAATATAAATAGTCAATTGAGTGGCCTAATTTAGTTACACAATCAACTCACGAAATAATCCATTCAGTAGGTCTTTAATGATCATTCTTAGCTTCAGCATAAAGTTTTCGCCTCGTAAGGACCAACCGGATATAACTAAAATGAAATTGGTATCAGCAGCTATTATGTTGATTATGTTCTCAATGAGCACTTGTCGTGCTGCCGACAGTAATTCGGACAGTGATTTCGGAGGACTGCTGCACAAAGAGTGGGCTGATTATAAAGCTCAATATGGTAAAGTTTACCCGTCCCCTAAAGAGGACGAATATCACTATGAAATGTATTTGCATCAACGTCACGAAATCGCCAAACACAATCTCAAATTGACTGCATCGGACAGCAAAAACGGCAACGCCAATCAACAGTATGATGATGGATTCACATTGAATCAATTTATTCAATTTGTTATCGAGTCAGGATCGTCGAACAAAATTTGTGTGACAAATGGAAGCCCTAACAATCCGATGAACTGTGCCTAATTGACGAATTCACGAGTAGAAAATCAAGATAGGTTGAAAAATTGATGAAATGGTTACCGTCTTACAGATGACTGATTGACAATAAATTCGATAATTGCCCAGGAAACTGATCTAAATTCTCTATAAATTTTTCGACCGTTCTCAACTGTGGAGGTTCAGCTACAATGAATGACTTGTGTTAGCTAGCTTGTATTGATGAGGTACTTATCACGTTACGATGAAGCAGTTTTGAAATAGATGAAATTTTCAAGTTTGAAATATAATCAATCACAGGTAGTCCTATTCGAAGAATTCTGTGATTGTGATATTCTATTAGAGAAAACCTTGTCGGCCGAAAAGAGAGCTTTGTCATCTCAAACGAACAGTTCAATCACAGCGGCTGCTATTGGGCGTTAAGCTTAATTATGGGCGCTAAGTAAACAATTATCGATGGCACATCTACAATATTTACTACCCTTTTCCAAGCCTCAATTCAGGATTTTCAATTGAATAATTAATGAGATATTAGATGAGTGGCAAAAAGAACAACCAGTAACCTGCCAATTGTATTTATTGATTATTATTATTGATTTTATTATTATGATATGGTCAAAGATTACATATCATCATCGACAGATGTGATTAAAGATCGAAGATTCTCCGTCAATAATCCAAACATTGTATATAACAAGCATTCTTGTTATAGTTAGCATGGACTTGGTGAGTAACGATCCTCGTTTGAAATACATAGCTTGTTGGATGATCCGGCGTCACGAATGTATTGACCGTACTGATTGACAGTGAACGGGCGATTGGGATATTGTTTCGTGTCGAGCAGTTTGGTGAACATTTCACTCAAAGATTGGCTTACTTCTTTGATGCCCTCTGAATTATACGATCTGACGATTGGAGTCTTGCTTTCGCCGAGATCTTTCATCAATCCTTGCGTCAGCAATTTGGTCAAGTCGTCGGCCATGTCAGCCTGACAAGTGCACATCACAACGGTAAATAAAACGAGCAACCCACATAGTATTTTCATCTTGTTAATGTCCTTTTATTATGAGCTCTTTTTAATTACTGGCTTCTTGTTGCTACTGTTGTCAGGAGTTGAATGAATGAGGCAAAACTTTTTTTAGATCAATTGAAAGTGAGAACAATCGAATTGGCTATCTGTAAATATCGGTTGATTGTGTGATCAGATCAAACAATTTATTTGAGCATTTATATTAAGCAATTGTATTATTGTGAGTCAATATAGTTGTCAATAAGAGAAACTATTGGAAGAACAATTTGGTTCAATACCTGTTGACATTATTTTGCCGGCTAAAGTCACGACGAATCTGAATCTCTAATCGTAGATCTATCGTTGATGTTGTCTTCTACTATGCTTGTTTAGAGCACTCTATGATCATACAGCAATATTAACAACAATATACGATCGTTGTTTACATGCTAGTCTGTACATGAAACAAGAACGCGCACATAATATGTGACAAATTTGGCCTGTAGTTCTAGCAGTGATCAATCTTGATTATTGCATTAAAAAGGTCTCGATATCATCTGAGGCACCAGCAAATCCTTTGAAAGTTGTGTCCTCTTCTGTATAACTATTCAGAATATGTATATAACTTATTTGAAACAACACCTTGACGCTTAGTCACTCAATTCCTCTCATGAAGAGCGAATCGCACTGAAGCTTGCTGGCATCTCCAAACAAACAAAATTGGCTAGTCAAGTCATAGAATCAGCATTTACACGCAATTGGTTGATGACTAGATGCTTTGATTCTATTTCACTATATAGCATTCATCGAAACTGAATGTTTGATGGGCAAGCATTACTGCATTTCACGTGAACCTTCGAAGGAACAGAGAAAGCTTACTTCTCGGATCGGTTGAATCAATTGAAGCACACCCATCGAGAGTCAGTCTGTCCAAAACCCATCTTTCGCCAGTCGACAACGAGGCAGGCTGAATAGCATTTTCCACGACGTTTCAAGCTTGCGTTGTCTTGCAATGCACGCCATGAAAGCCGTGAGGCAGCCTCATTGAGGCTGTGCGAGATGATGCGCCTATTTGCTTTTGCTCTCGGTCCATTCGCGTGTATCACACAACTTTGAATAGTTTTGATTCATCACTAACTGATGATTGGTCGATAACGTCGTGGGTAAACGGCATCTGATTTCTTTGTTTCATGAGCACTTTTCAACAAACTTGCCACGGCAACATTAATCAGTCACAGATCGCTCATTGGCAACCGTTGTTACTACCAGTGATTCGGCCATGCGAGTACCTGTTATACACAGTGCAAATTAATTACAATATCGAACCGATTGCACAATTTACGCGACGCTCCTACGCTGCAAACTCAGTCATCGCTGGGAGTTTGGGAAAACAAAAAAATACTAATTATCGATTCTCGACTCAGAGCTCATGTCCTCGTTTCGATTCTCGACACATGCGAGAAAAGTGTTTAACCATCATACACCTTACAAATCATATGGAGAAATATTTCATTTCATTTTTCAATTTTATCGCTCTGTTAAATCACTGTAACAATTTATCGATAGCTTTCTATACACGGAATTGCTATATAAAGTTGCTCACGACGGTTTCTATAAAAACATCGATATTGGGGAAGTTCAGATCTTGAAATATCCTCAAGTGCTGGCTGGATTCCTTGGCATCATATTTCACATTGAAGTGGATGAATTCGGATTGTAGCAGCTTCTGCAAGTTGGACAAGTGCTTGATGCTTGTTGTTGTTGGGCATTTCGTTGACATGGCACCAACAATTTGCGCAATCAATTTGACCTCGTGGAATTTTTCCCTTTTCGGTTTTTTGCTCTCAAAATGTTCAATCCGAGCTTGCAAGAACTGTTCCAGTTTGTCCACGAATATCGCGTCATCGAACACGTCTTGTCCATAATCGCCATTGTCGTAGATGAGACCATCGATCAATCGCATCGCGTCTACCCTGACCTCAGCCTTAGAATTGATAGCAATATCTTTCAATCGAGGCAACAGTTTGCTCTTGATCATTTGTCGACGGCCGTTGTCAGATGTACGTTTCAAAAGTGATAAAATCACTGAGAAGAACATTCTATGGAAAAATCTAGTGTCCATATAAACCAATAATTGCGTGATCAACTGCTCGTCGTAGAACTCTCTCATCGAGGGTCGATGAATTAAATAGTAAATCGAATGACTTGCATCGTTTATTCCATACGTTTGTGATAGGATAATCTTCTGTAAATTCAACATTGCATTCAATTTTTCATCACTGATAAATCTTTTGGTTTCCAATATTCGACGAAGTAATTTCGACACGCCAGCCAATGCATTGTCACCATCTAGATGATTGTTTGCTATATCGACCGAGACTTCGACAATGCCTTTTTTGATGAGCTCATCGCTCAGTTCCGGTTTCTCTTTGACAAATTGGCTGAACGCAAACAGAATAACGTTTTTGAGGTCTGGATCGTTTATCGAGGTCAAGGCTTTGATCAATGCGTCTATGTCATCTGATTTATATGCGTTTCGAATATTGTATTTATATGTAACAGCTACGAATAGGTCTTCGCCCAATTCTCTAACAGTTTCATTTCGGTGTTCAAGCAGCTGCAGAAATCGTGGCATGCATTTCTTAATAATATCATTCGACTCGTGATCATCCAACCTCGCTATCATTTCATTGTTTTTCGCCCAAACGTGAATCATCATTGTTCGGGTCGAGCTCATTGCAATTTTTGGAAATCGGTTGCCACCACCGCACCCCATCGATTTGCACAACAGACGCCGCTAATCCAATGACCACGACAATGGTCAAACTCAACAGTTTATTCATTGTTGTTGATGCTTTGATATTTGAATGCTCAGTGTCTTGAATCTGATCATATGATTTATCTCAAATGGTTGAATTTCATGAGCTTATGATATCGAACGATTGAATGAGTGTAATTTCGAGCTGAACCAAACGACTCTTTCTCCATATTATTTGCTATTAGAATGTGACCAAAATTGAATAGTTGAAGCTAGCTAAGTTGTTTTTCAAGCCATCTGAGAGCTCAAAACTAACAATTCAATGTGACAATAACATCACGATCTATTGCAAATGAATGTACAACTGCAGTAGTCTCACTTACGATGACAAATCTCGCTTTGCGAACTATTTTTAAATTCGTTTTCGCTCATTTGATGCCCATCAATGGTCCTCATATAGGTTATTATTTTTTTCTTTTCTGGCCAGATACTCGTTGTCCTTTCTCCATCGTTGTCATTAAGTTGACGACATGAGTTTTGATCACGTGGTTAGAACTGAAATGCAATAATTGGCTGTTTCAGACACTGTTTGAGTGGTCGGCACCACGCACCCGTAACAAGCTAGAGGCCTAAGTTCCATATTTCACTTAAGCATCGCATCATATCAACACTTGCAGAGTTAGAAACAAAAATGTGTATTCTGTCAGTTCGATCAGGAGCCGAACAAGAGCGAGAGAGAGAGAGAGAGAAGCAATAGATGGCGCCACTTTCGTTCAGCTTTTCTATGCTTTTCTATTCGTTCAGCCAGTCTATTGTATCATAAATTCAAACGATCATTCACTCTAGCCTTGCAGTCAACCCTTCACCTAGGCAGTTAGATCAATAGAAAGTCTCGGATAAATTACCAACAACGATTGGTTATTCTCAAAGAAATCATTACGGGAATATCACAATGAATAGATTGTACGCAGCGCTTTTTTTATTCACCGTGACAGTGTGCACTTGTTGTGCCGCTGACAACAAGAATATTGATCCCGATGAACTGGTGTCCAAAGAGTGGACTGAATACAAAGTGTCGTTCAGCGACGTAAGCTTTCATTTTGTCTAGTAATTCAGTGTATAACAGGTGTATTTGGCCCGACGTCTGTGATTATGAATGCGCTGTTCACTTTTTTCACGCTAGGGTGCTTAAAATTTTCAGACACTTGCGATCGTGTGATATAAATGTAAATGTCA
>JAIFTH010000610.1:0-21093 GCA_019968535.1 Fragariocoptes setiger | reverse complement strand
ATCAGCATCAGCATCAGCATCAGCATCAGCATCAGCATCAGCATCAGCATCAGCAGCAGCAGCAGCAGCAGCAGCAGCAACAACAACAACAACGACAATTGAAATCGCAATATTGCACTCACATGCCAATGACATCAAGTATTTTGAGCAGCAAGTGTGTGTGTGTGTGACACACTCACCACAATACAGCAGACAGGACAACACAAAGCAAAGAAGTGAAAGCCAGAGTAATTGGTGCAACAACGATTGCTCAATCGCTCTGGTTGCTGAGAATAAACAGAGCCAAGTCGGACCAGTGTGTAACTTTATTGCATCGTGTCGACATTATTTGCAACAATAAACACACACATACACATTCATTTAGTGTGCGTGGCCAACTTTGTTCGTAATTTGCTCATACTTTGTTCTCTCAACGCACTTTGGTTGCATAACTTGGTCGGTGACTCAACGATCGAATGTGCAATAGCACGCGTTTGTAGCAAATCAATCGTAACACACAGCATTGACACAAGTAAGCAATGTCTGTTCATGTGGGTGCGTGTGTGTGTGTGTGCTGACCATCAAATAAAATGCTGTGTGTCTCAAATTGGATGCGAATATGAAAGTTCTCGTTGAACGTACGTTGAGCAAGCAAGTATCAGAGCAGTAAACAATGTTTTATTTCATAATGACTTTATAGATTGAGATGCGTTGTAAAGCACAATTTGTGCATTTTACCTTTTACATTTTTACCAGCATCTTTTTTGGACATTGTTTTTTTTTAAATAAAATACAGTCTTTCAAAAAAAGAAGACGGTTAGTGTAACAATGTTTGTTTGGAGATCACAAATGAAAATGATCGATCGTCTGGATAGCCGCGGATTGACACATGGGTTGCATAACCACACACACACACATACACGCATTGTGCCAGTTGCTCGATCGATGCACCGAACTGGCACGGCACCATTGTATTGGCGTGCTGCAATTGCTGGCCCCAAAGCTAGCAAGTGTAGCGTGATGTAAAGTGGCGTGGTGTAACAATCAATAATAATCAACAATAATCAATGCACTTTGCGCAGTGCGTTTTGCACACCAAACCAACTATCAGGACCTGACGTTGTTTGGGGGAGAGAGAGGAAGTTTTATTGAGCATTGGGGCGCTGATTGATTGCTCTGTTTGGCCACACAACCAGTTGAGGTTGTGTGGCACACAAAATTGAAAGAGAGTTGTAAAGAGACGACTCTCTCGATGTTCCTCTTCAATGCGTGCCAATTCAGTGCTCGTGGCCGTATTGAAGTTGATTCGTTGTGCCATACAAATTAACAACTTACTCTTGATGGTCACTTGCGATGACAGTGCACTAACGCCAGAGAGTGCCATCAAAGCAGACAAATCTTGCGACAATAGAATCGAGAAACAAGTGCAAGCACAGCGAAAACATGACGCACACTACATACTATCGCATCGATAGCAAAACAAAACAAAACAAAACAAAATAAAATAAAGTAAACCAACGGAGAGAGCAAACTGCCAATACAAAGTTAGTGTGCGGTGAGGTCTTGCAAGCACTCTTTGCCTCAACCGTGCTCAACTGTACTCAACTGTACAATCTTCAACCTTCAACCTTAACTTAACCTTAACTGTGCTGCAATCTAGCACCGATCTGTAAGTGTCTGAGCTGAGGCCACTTGCGTGCAGTTGCAGTGACGTAACATACGCACACAGTCAAATGGCATAGCGTGGCGTGAAAAC
The DNA here is from genome assembly GCA_019968535.1 of Fragariocoptes setiger. NCBI lineage: Eukaryota > Metazoa > Arthropoda > Arachnida > Trombidiformes > Phytoptidae > Fragariocoptes > Fragariocoptes setiger. Next base: position 19,358 of record JAIFTH010000610.1, on the reverse strand, counting down.
AACCATTCGCGCAAATTCATTGATCATCGCGCATTGGCATCGTTCAGTTCAGTTCAATTCAATTCAATCCAGTCCAATGGGCACCAGCACAAGTATCCGTAACGCTAGAGAAGAGATATAGTCAGTCCGTAGACTAAGAGAGCCAAAGATCAATCGAAGCATGAGCGAGCAAAAGAGCACGTCGTCGTCGTGCTTGCTTGCTGCCGATGTTGCTCATTTGTTAGGTTACAGTTGACGACACGCTCATATTGAGCTACACATGGCATGTGTAAGGCTGACACATGCTATAGCTCGTGCTGTCGATGACATAGCGTGGCCATAGTGTGTGTGTGTGTGTGCGTGCGTGCGTGTGGCGTGCGTAGCTTTAGCGCGCACACGACACACTTTAAGCCGGCACAAGAAACCACAATGCTAAGTTTAGGGCAAACCTCGTCAGCTTGCGAATGTTACGCGCATTGCGTAATGAGGTCCCAATAAACTGGCGCTCTATCGTTCGAACTGCTGCTGTTGCTCGAACGAAGAGCAGCTCGTCGTCACCGATTGATAGACCTCACCCCCTACAATCACGCTTAATTTAACTCACGCTCTTTCTCTCTCTCTCTCTCTCTCTCTTTCTCTTTCCATTGTTTCCTCATGCTTTCTATTGCTCGTGCTATCATCCATTGCTAGTTTCTATTGACCTGTGGTCACGTTTACTACACACACTCCACATCAACTCACTCAATCTAAACTGGCACTAGTTTATTGTTTGCTGTTTACATCATCTATTAGTCTATTTAGTATGTTGCACATTGACGACGAATCCATGTATAGTATCACCAAATAGCCGAACACTAGTCGCCGATAGTCGACGAATTGATTTATATCTTTGTTCATTATTAGCAGAACTGTTATTGCACAAAGACGATGCGCTAAAATGAGCTCATGGGAAGACATAACAACAACAACAACAAGCATCCGATTGCATGCTCTCATTTCATTACCGACTCTAACCAAAGCTCACCGCTAACCGCTGACTGCTGACTGATGATGTAATAAAAAAATCATATCTATATCTCTCTTTAATATTAATATGGCACGCTCTGGTCTTGCCCTTGCTCTTGTTCTCATTCGTATTTGTTGTTTCTGCTACTGCTATTTTGTTACTCAATAGATTCATAATTGACGTTCATTTCGTGCACCAATTTCGTTGGATGTCTTGTTTTTCGATTTCTTATTGGTTTTTCCTTTGTTTTTGCTGCCTCGTTGCATCAACTATGTATTCGCAACAGACACTAACACAACAACAAAATGCAACAACATAAAGCACAGTGGAAACTAACACAGTGATGGTATTACGCAAGCGGGCGAACTGGCGAACAAACATGCTGCATGTGAGGTCACACGCAACGCGCAACCCCCAACACGCTGCATGCAGCGCACAATACGCAACATATACTCACACACTCAATGCAACGCCATGTGGGCACTACTCGCTAACAAAGTCAAGTCAATAGTCAATGAAATATCAATTTAGACAAGCACGAGCAGCAAATATTGACTCGTCCATGATGACGCTTTGCCAATTGATTGAACGTGCAATCAATAGCTAACTATAGCCACTGACCTTAGCAGCGTGTGCTCCAAGCCCCGCCCCCAAACCGTCCTTATGCTGCTGTGGTGCCAACGTACGCTCGAGAGCAAACACGTGCGACCAAGTGAGCACGCACTCTGTGGCAATAGCTCGATTGGCAACAGCTTTAACTCGAGGACAAGGCTACACTCAGTATTCATGACTTGGATTCAATTCGATTCGATCGCAATTGCACACGTCGCTCACGGGAACTCGAGATGCAAAGGCAAACAAATAATCTCATCTTACGATCTGATTATATCACGATTCGATTCTATTCTATTCGGTTCAGTTCGGCTCTATTCGATTCTATTCAATTCTATTCGATTGAACGATCAATGATCAATTTGATCGAGAGCAAACAATCAACAATAACAAGCACTTGTCTTGACAAAAAAAGTCACACACTCTTTGGCTCAGCTTTTGACAGACTGATAGACTGACAGGCGGGAGGGCGGGCAAGAAAAAATGAGCAATAAAGTTTTTTTTTCTCACACAAATCAGCAAATCATCAAACAAACAACTGAGCTTAACTGACTGAATAGCTTGACAACGAAAAGCTTGTTCAACAAAGTCACACACAAACACGCACAATCAATTGATTGATTGATAAACAGCGACAGTCAGACGACAGATAGATTGATTACTAAAAGTTATTGTCTGTTTCTTTTGGACGAACCAATGTCGACGATCGCAATTAATAATAGTAATAATAATAAGGGCGTGTAATTGTGTGGGAGATTTCTCTTTTGATTGGTCGACTGATAAGTTAAGGTGAAGATTGTCTTTAAAATCTTATCATCAGAAAACATACTTTCAAACTTTTCTCTTTCAATGCTGTGCGGACAGCATGGAAACAGAACGTGAGCAAATTGATTGTGTTTTTTTCATCGTGCCCACGTTGTATGTACACGGATCGTCTCATTTTGTTCAACTGCTCGCGGGTCGGCTCGCTTCTTTATCATTTATAATATGCTAGCTCGCCTTATTTCGGCCATTGGCGACGTGGCACGTGGCACGTGGCACACGTGTCTGATTATTTGCTCAGAGTGTGATAGTTGACTTTGGGCCGGTAAACAACGTTCAAAGAACGCCAAATTTTTTCCTTCTCAAGCACACAATCAGGCGAACATTTTTCTTTCGCCTTTTTCACATGTTTTTCCCTTCGATATTGTTGTTATTTTTGTCTCTCGACTGGAGAACTCGCCAACTGGCCAAGTTTATGGCCAACTGGCGTGAAAACAATCTCACGATCGACATATCACACGTGCAACTGGCCCTTGACTTTTATGAGCGCTCTGATATCCGCTCACAATATAATCAATCGAGAGTGGACTATTCTTCAAAATCATTCTCAAGCTTGTTGTTTGAAGAGTTTGCCGGTGTGTCCCGACGACCGATAAATAGGAAAAAATGGCCAAGCGAAAGAGCGAGAGCAAACATGCGGATTGCTGGCGCTACCCAAGACGACAACAGTAATGCGAGCAGCACTTGAGGCCAAACACTTTCGAATTTGAGGCCATACAGCCAAATTCTCTGGCGTAAAACTTCCTCTAAGAGGGCGTCGTGTGAGCCATCGAGACACCAGCGTGAGTCTACTTTGAGTGCTTTTATTGACGATCGGCCCCACCGCAACGGGTGTCCCAGCAAACACGACCCCCCAATGATGCAATGATGTAATGGTGATCATGCTAGTCTAGGCCTCTATAGCTCTTGACAGCACACAACAAAGGGATAAGCAGACAGGCAGACATGAAGAATCGTGAGATAATCTGTTCCGAGCGAATATCGAACCAGCCGTAACAAAGCTGTGTAGTTGCTGCGTATATTATTATTAGTTAGAGCTTTGTTGTGCTCCAACACAATCAAACAAATAGGATTTCTGTCTGACTGACTATCGATTTATCGATTGTCTATCGAAAGGCATGAGGTTGACCTCACACAATTGTGCAAGCATTACAAGTCCGACAAGTACTTTCACAGCAAAACCGAACCGAACCGGACCGAACAGAACAGAGCAGACAAGTTACGCTCGGCTCTGCTCTGTCGAGATTCTGTCCAACTATCTAGCTCATAATCTCGAGCTAGTTTGGCATGCAGACAGATCGAAATACAATTGTATTCTTGCCTATAGTGTTGTGACTCGTAGGCCAACAATGCTGGCTGGAAGAGAGGAGCTTTTTTATTCCCCCGTCTTTATAGGACATCTTCATGTTGGGCTCGTCTGCAGCGGCACACGTGCCGTCGAGACGAGCTCCAACTTAAGCTCAAGCTCGAACTAAAGCTCTAAATGAGTAAGCTCAGCAAGTGTGTGCGGCTAAGTTGCGTGTGAGCAATGCAAAAGTCGTTTGAACAGCTAGAAACGATTGTTAACTAGCAAGCCAGCTCAGAGTGCAGCAAATCTAGCTCACCAGATAGCTTGACTAAGTGAAACAACACACACACACGCACGCACACAGGAATACAAAGCTCGAGGTCTAGATTTGAATCGCGCTCGGGATTTGTGGTGTCCGTTAGTTGAGCTTGAGTTGAAACGAGTTGAGTTGAGTGGAGCGCCTGGATCTCGTTATTCTTTGTTAGTTCGTTCGTTCGTTCGTTCGTTTGTTCATTCATTCGTTCGTTTATTGGTCGTTGACAGACAGACAGACAGGCAAGCGCGCTAGAAGCGAGTGAGCATCTCTAGCGCCCATTACTGCCCGCCCAATAGCCATACTGTGTGCCTGTGTGCGTTACAATAAAATCCAAATGAAATAATAAATAAATAAACCGTAGGCCGCTAGCGTGAGATGGCCTTGTCGGAGTGAACCTTGTCGCATTGAGTCGTGCGCCACCTGGCGGACGTATCTGGCGAACGCAGCAAAATCTTAGGCCTACAACGCGCGTAGCGTGAGTACAATGCGTGGCGCGCGTAACAAAGCACGTGCTGGTTCGTACAAACCAGCACGTGCCCGTGTACCTAACGTCAAGTGAGCGTACGCTAATAGTCGACGAGTGTGTACGTGCTCGTTGTGTGCCCTCTTATACACACAAAGCTATGCGAGTACGAGCTTGCCATGATGTTCGATCAGGCAGCTCTGATATCGAAGCAGAGCGTTCGTTGGTGAGCTGACTATCGCGAACAGCATCTATTGTGATATTGCCATTGCGAGCTAGATGCTTGCTCTCTTTACTAAAAGCATAATAGATCGAGGAGCAACGACAAACAAAATAGAGGAAACAAATGACAACTCAATGAGCTTCGTCCAGCTTCGTAGAGAATGAGTGAGCGAGCGAGAAATGATTTCGCTGGGGGATTTTGGACGAGCCTAGATTGCTCACGTGCTATCTCACTCAATGGTCGTGGTTTCTGGCGCTTGCATTGAATTCTTGTTTGACGATTAAAGATTAACGACGACATCAGCTCGAATTAAGCAGAGTTTGAGCTCGAGCTCGAGCTGGAGATTGGACTCTGAACAAAGCTTAAGAGAAAGATAATTTCAATCTGCACAAACACACAAGAGGTCAAGATTTTCACCAGTGTTTCCTTTTACTGGCCTCACATCCATTGGCAAACCTCGAGTGCAAACTTTGCTATAGGCAAAATCTTCCCCGTACACACGCACACACACTCGGCTATTGGTTCAAGTTCCAATAACAGCTTAGTTTCAAGCTCAAGCTCGAGCTCGTTGTTGTTGAGCTCAAGCTTAGTTGCGAATGACCTAAGAATGGCACTCACGTACAAAGTGGCTGCTGTTGAACGGTTGAAATCGACGATGATCTGATTATAGGCACAGTTCAATGTTCAAGGCCCACTTGTCGTCGTCGTAGTCGCTGTTCGAATGCCGAGTATACTGGGACACATTGAACATTAGTCGACGCTCGCTTCGATGAGCGCTGTGAACACACTGTCATCGTCAGCATGAATCAATAACATAATAGACATCTAGTGAATAAGCAGCGAGTGTACGGGCGTGCGGCTGAGTGAGCCAGCTCAAAGAATGATGATCGAAGAGCTCCGTTTTTAGGCATTTTTGTCTTCTTTTGGCCCAAGCATTGGTTTCATTTTTGCTCCAACTTCAACTTCAACTCCAATCGAACCCAACCCAACCGAATTGGATTGGATTGGTTTTGTTTGGTTTGGATTCGGATTCGGATTCGGTGCCTATAAATGGTTGCTGGTTCGGCTGACGTCAAATTGGTGCCTAGACTTGCTCGTTCGCCCGTTCGCTCTCTCGTTCGTTATTTGCTCGTTCGCATGAACCAGCTTGAGGGCAAAATCTTTCCCTCTGTCCGTTGGCGTTGTTGTGCACCAATAGAAGCACGCATGCAGACAAACAGATCAACCGACAGACAAACAGTCAGTCGGTTGATGTTAGTTTTTCATCCATTCATTCAAACGAGCTATTATCGAGAGATGACAAAAACAATTCTACCACATTGGCATCCGTGTTGTTGGCGTCTATTTGTCACAGCTTGCTCGCTATCTCGACACACACATACACACACACACACACAGCGCTGCAAACTAAAATCTAGTCAAACACGCCGGCAAACAACAAACTTCGTTCAGTGACACCTGTGCATTTGGTGTTTGATTGACGCATTGTTTTTTTTGTCGCAGTTGCATTGGTGTGTGTGTGTGTGGCAACACACACACTTGCTATTTCAAACTCAAACAATGCTACTAGCACTCAATATCAACGATCAATATAAGCGAGCAAATCGTCATTTACTAGATTCACTCAAAGCTTGCTTGCTTACACCGAAAGCAAAGATAAATAATAAATATCATCATTTGGCTGGACAGCTGTAATGATGGAATGGTTGACAACATTCTAGTAATCATTTGTTCGTTCTATTCTACTCCTTCGTAAGTTCGTTAGTTTGTTTTTTCATTGGATCCTTGTCAAGAGTACTCATGTGTGAAACACCTGGTACGCAAGCATAAGCAACGCTATTCGTGGCAATGCAAGGTTCGTTCGCTCTTGATAAATGTTCGTTCGTTCTTTCTTTCTCTCGTTCACTGTCTGATAACAATATTAGACGACAGAGATATTTTCCATTCATTACATGTTTCGCGAAACAGAAATTAACACAGACACAGACAGACACAAGAAGAGACATAGACATAGACATAGACAGAGACATAGACATAGACAAAGACAAAAAGTTAGACTCATACAGGTAAACAAACATGGCTTCAAGCACACCCAGACACGACGCTTCGTTATTCAGCACCCATCACCAGCAACTTTCTGTTCAGGTTCAGGTGAACGACGTTCTGTTTGCTCACCTGTGCCACGCTGGCGCGCACTTCATACATGCTGGCGCCTTCAGTGCTCGTGCGTAACTTTACTCGTAATCGTATGTTTAGCGCCCTGTGCTTAGTGCGTGCCATCATCAGCATCTACAAGCCAAAGTGTGATCAAGAATTAAATCGAATCCATTTTGTTCCCCAAAAAATATCACCACAAAATATACCTGTTGTTGTTTGTTCTATCGATCAATTCGCAACGTTCGTATCAATTGAGTATCAGTTGAATAGTAAAGCAAAAACTGACAACAACAACAACAACAGCGGACAGGTGACAGTGCCGCTCGAGAAATCTAGAAACTATTGTCATTGTCTTACGTGTAGAATTTAGTTTGGAAGAAGAAATATAATAATCATACACCTATTCTATTGACACACACACACACACACACACACACACACGTTCTGTTGCTTGTGCGAGTACCGTTGTTTCACGCTGTCGTCGTCATCAGGTGCAACATTATTAATAATAACAATAACAGTTGTTAGTTGTTGGTCATAATAACCACAACACTAATGTGCAAATAGTGTGTTATCGAAGCTCAAAGTGTGCGCACACACACACACGTATTTCAGACACACAGACATACAGACAGAAAGGAACAAAAAACAAAAATGTGAAGCTGCGCATGCGTCCATCCAACGCCTATAGCCGTAGTAGTGCTGCCGTTGTGTGTTGCGTGCTGAAGGCGCGTTGCTGAAATCGAACAGTGTTCGACAACGCACGCATTTGGCACGGATTGGCTCTGAACGAAAGTCAGTTGAAGAGCGCACATCTCGAGATTGGATTGAAATTATTCACAATTGTTGAAAATATTATTATTATATATATTTCTTGTCACCAAAGTCACGAAAGCAAGCGAGCGAAAAGTCTGATAGAGAGAAAGTTTTTACAGTAAACAAACACAGAAGAATTAATGATGATGCAAACGTTACAAGCGGCCAACAAATTGCCATTCTCGATTGATTCAATCATTGGACGTAAGTCTGGTGGCGCCAATCATTTGGTCAAGATGCCAAATGATAACACCAACTTGGCCAATTTGGCTAACAGCTTAACAGCAACTGCAACTGCAGTTGCAGCGACAGCACCGCTACCAGCAGCGGCAGCGGCAGCCGCAGCCGCAGCCGCAGCAACAATAGAACAGTCGCCGTTGTGCATGGCCTCAGCAATCAAGAACATAAATAACAATGGCAACAACAATCACAGTGACCATGTTTCGTTTCCCGCAGAAAAAGTGAGCCAATATCTGATGGAACAACGCCTGTTAGCCGCAATGGGTGCTGCTCAAACGATAATGAATGATGGACACAGCAATCAACAATACAATCACATTCCGGCTTACTTGAGCCAATTGGCGGACATAGACGGCTTGCCGGCGCCCAACGGTTGTTCAACAGATAGCCACAATAGTAGTCGCAGTAGTACACGGAGCAGAAGTAGCAATAGCAGTATCAGCAGTAGCAGCAGTAGTGGTAGTAGTTCGTGCTCGCCGGCATCGCAATACACTGCGGCCAATGTCAACACAACAACAACAACGACAACAGCAGCATCGGCGCCTCTGGCTCGATCCAATATGTCTTGGTCTCAGCAAATGGTGTTTAGCAATGGCCAAGTGCAACAACAACAACAGCAACAGTTGCTTCACCATTTCGAGGCACAACACCACCAACAACGACCACCACACCAGGAGCAACACCAACAGCAGCAACAATTAGCTTCAGCGCTTATGCATGCGGCCAGCAATCAGCACAGTGCAATGTGTCCTTCGTTACCAATCAACTATACAAGCGCAGCGAATCTGTTACAACAACAACAGCAACCGCAACCAACTTGGTTCCCAATCATAATGGCTCACTTGTTGGCCTACCAGCAGCAGCAAGCTCAACAACAGCAGCAGCAACAACAGCAACAACAACAGCGTCAACATCAGCCACATAAAATGCCAGCCTATTTAGCCTCTTGTGGGTTCTCATCACAACAAGCACTCAATCACAACCAGACAACGATGCATCATCAAAAGTTAGACTTGGCGTACAACAACGAGAGCACAAATGTTCAATTGATGGCACAACAATCACATCGTCACTTGTCATCGGGTACAACTAATCAACATGCATGCAATACACAACAACAACATCAGCAATCTCTGCTGGCTGCTGCCGCCGCCGCAGCTGCCGCCGGCAATAATTGGCTCGGCAACTCGGCTCAGCAAGCAACGATACCGGCATTCAGCACGGGCGCAGCGCACAACGCCTATCGACAATCGAAAATGTCACCTACCTTGACAATGACACAGCATCAGCACCAACAACAACAACAACAATGTGGTAATAGTAGTAATAGAAAACTAGCAACTGTAGGCAATTTCATAAGCAATGCTAACATGATGAGACGATGTAGCAATAGTGCCGTCCCCCAATCGACGAAAGCAATGAAACTCGGCTGCACGGCCACTGGCATTGCAAACGCAGCAGCAGCAACAACAACACCAGCAACAGCCACAGCAACATCAACCACAAATGTCCAAACGCATCGAACGACGACGGCCACCATCCAACAGCGCACGTTTGAGTGTCGCCAATGTGGCAAGACATTCAAGCGATCGTCGACACTATCGACGCACATGTTGATACATTCAGACACGCGGCCTTATCCGTGTCCCTATTGTCACAAACGATTTCATCAGAAATCGGACATGAAAAAGCACACTTACATTCACACGGGCGAGAAGCCACACCAATGCGTGGTGTGCGGCAAATCGTTCAGCCAATCGTCGAATCTGATCACACACACACGCAAGCATACGGGCTACAAGCCATACAGTTGCGTCCAATGTCCACGTTCATTTCAGCGCAAAGTGGACTTGAGGCGCCACTTTGATTCTATGCATGACACCATACCATCATCGGTGGGCGCCACTCTTTCGTCGGTGGCCAGCACCGTGTTGACGCCGTCCGGGAAACCACTGAATGAGCATCCATTGGGCGCACAGGTGTCCATTTATGAGCATGCTAGTCATGATAGTAGTCGTGGATGCCTCGATGATGCACACAAGCTTGCATCATCTCACATTGACCTTCTCAACGTCAACGCCGGTATTGGCAGCAATGCTGTCGAGATAAACGCTAGCGCTAACGCCAATGCCAAAGAAACCAGCTTGTTGTTGCTGGCTAACAACAGTCCAACTGGACGACAGAGCGCGAATGGGACAACAATACGTCATTCGTCGTCCTCGTCGTCGGCCAGTCACTCTTCCATAGGAAGCCACACTTCAAGCGATGTAGAAGACAATGATGATGATGATGATGATGATGATGATGACAACGATGACGATCATTCCATGTCAGTCGATAGTCCACGTTCAAATTCCAATTCTAACTCATTAGCTGCAGGATCAGACGATGAGCTCATCACGAGGTGAATCGTTTGGCCCTTGAGGTCGACTCTAGGGCCAATCGAGATCAGTTCGATTTCGAGATCGACAGTCGGCTACATGGACAATCTCACAAGGCAGGCAAGTCATCAAGAGTCTTGCTGTGTGTTGATTCAGCATCAATAGCTTTCTCTCTACATAGCTGTCATACATCATCATCATCAGCACGAAACATCTCACGTAGTATGTTGATATATGTAAATATTGATAAATGCGCACACAGTTACTGATAATACACATACAATTTATTATTACATTGATATCATCATATACATCACATTGTTCATATTGTCATTGTAAATGTATAGTCTCAATTATTGAACTTTGTTGACAATGAAAATAATAATAATAATATTCGCCATCAGAGTGAATCTTCCTAGATGAATGAATGTTTTTCTTGTTGGTGTGGTGAGATCTCAACACTGAGTAGTTGCATATTGTGTCAACACTGATCGTTATTCTTTATATCTTGTCACGTAAAAAAGATAAAGTACGAACGGACTTTGTAGAAAACTTTCTCGTTCACTCATTGTCGTTGTGACTAATCAGAATCGAAATTTTGAGTCGAAAGTTTTTGTTTCCTTGTAAGCTCATCTCGTTTAGCACAATAGAAATGAAAATAAAAATAATAAAAATAACAAAAGAGAAGAACAGAGTCACAGAGAAAAATACTGCAGCATCGTGTCTGAAGAAGAGAAAATGTTCAACACAATGTGTGTTATGTGTGCCTTTCTTCGAAGCTATTGCCTCTTCTGATCGTTAGCCCATAAAGAACTCTTCACCGCTCAATAATGGTCCTTGAGGGTCCAATTTGCTCCATCTCTTCCATTTGTGATACTATCACAAAAGTTGAGTGCTGCTCCCTACCTATATAGTGTGTCAATTGTTCGTCACCAAGAGTTCACCAGAAAGTGTTGCTACCAGTTAACAGATGCGTGTCACACGCATCACACACATAAAGCTAGCGAAAATGATTGTACAAAAGCCTAATCAACTTGGCCCAGCACAAGCTCACAAGACACAAGTGCTAGACGAGACAAAGCGGCTATCTATGCATACCTATAATAAATATTGCTATCGATCTGTGGCTCAGTCATCGAGATAGTAGTTCATCCTGTAGAAGTTGGCTGATTTGTCCTCAATTGGTCCTCCTGTAGAAGAAGTTGGTTGTGTGAAGCGCATTGTTGAGCACAAGCCTATGCAGACTCCTATGCGTGCTTGAGTTACGATGACAAGGTTCAAAAACTATCGAATCCATGTTTGTCCACCTTTGACACCAAATGTCGACATCAATGTCAATTGATTTTTCCAATGCACGTGTGACACAGTATTCTCTCTATAATCATCTTTGACCGGTTGCTTATGAGACGCACATAAGCACGCCGACGAGCGCCAGTTTATGTGTGCCACACATGATCGAGCAATATCAGCGACATGCTGAAACAATGTCTGCGGCACGTGGCTGTGGCGATCGCTAATGAGCGTCGACAGCAACACTTCGTTTCATTTCGTTTCGTCGTTCAACTTCGTCGTTCGGTCGTCAAATTCTTTGTCGTTGTTCGTTGTTAAAACTTGCCACGTGCGTGAGTGCGTGCGTGCGTGCCGGCTACTGCCATCGAGTTCAATTTCGATCTCTCGAGCAGCACAACCTCAACGTGCGCTTGTCGATGGCGTAATTCGGCCAAGTTGTGCACCACTCACAACTGTGTGCATTAAGCGCACTGACCACACTTTGCTTTGATGCTTTGTTGTTGGACAAGGTCAAACACTGCCGCTGGTCGAGAGCCGGCTAATCCGAGCCACTCGACGCACCAACCGCCAAGTCCCGCGTTACTTAACAATTGATTGTTGTTAGCACGGGACTACATCTAGGTCGCCAGTGGTAATCGCGTGGGCGCGCCAGAAGCACTGCAGCATTGTTTCAATTGCAATATTGCTGAATATTGCAATTGAAAGCACCCAAAGTGAGTGCGTGTAGCGCGCCTTTTTATTATCATTATTATCATTATTGTTGCTGTTACGCTGTCACTCATGCGAATCTCTACAAACGACTGGTACAATCATGGTTGCTTCATACACACACACACACACACACACACACACACACACACACGCACAGACATATTGAGAGTAATGTATGAGTAACGGACAGTGGCCACTTTGAACTTTGCTCCATGTCCAGGTGTCACACGGGACACAGACTTTACATGTTGCTTGCGTATGTTATGTGCTATGCGTGTGTTGTTCTGTCCCATCGAAAGTAAAAGATTCAGCCGCTCCATTGATCAGAAGTTGCATAATTGATGGGCCGCCGTGAGCTTAGGCTCTTTGGCGACGAGTGTCGTCGCCGATTTGCTGTTGTGGAAAGCGTCAATAGTCGGCGCTTGACTCACAACAGCAGCAGAGAAACAGAAAGCGCGCGGTTGCGAACGATCGTAACCGCCGACATGGTTGCTGTTTGCTTCATTGACTTGATCATATCACAACACACACACACACACACACACACTACGCGTTGACTGACATAGCGTGGGTGTCAAAGGCAACAACAGACCAATTGAGTGTAGTGAGAGAGAGAGGATCATGTATTCGAGAGATTATTTTTTGGCACGCAAAGCGAAGAGGAGAGCTTTTGTCTGTTCCGAACAATCTGTAGTTGTTCCGTGCCTCCCTGTCTTTCCGTCGCTCTGTTGCTTTAATGCTCAAGAAAAAAAATCAGCACACTCTCAATGATACCTCTAACTTGATCCACTAAATACATGCTAATTGAACCTGATTATTCACACACACACATGAATCGTCGGGTGAGGCGCAGAGTTATGGACTTTGTTAGGCTCTGTATGAACCACCAACTGGCAGCCCAACGATTGACTATGAATGAAGCAACCAACTGAGTATCTGAAAATAGAGCAGGGCAGGGGGCGCCGCTAAAAGAGCAGCGACAAGCGTCCCCGAGGGCCACTCTGGTGACGCTACGCTGTCGGCTATTCTATGCTGATCCATATGACGTAGCCGGTAACATATCGAAGTTGCAAGCACGATGCAATTTCGTCGTCGTCGTCGTTGTTGCAGTCGTTGTAACGAAACGTATAAGCGTGGCATTGCACATTGCAAGCGCATAAACATTTGCACAACGCCAATTTCACCCAACAGACAGATAGACACACGGACGGACGAACTTACGAAGAATGAACGAACGAAAGAACGTGAGTCGAAGCTCAATGAGACCTCCAATACTGACACACCAACACAACACAACACAATTGCTCTAGTGTGCAAGCGCTGTCCACCTATGATAAACTTGTGCTCACATAGATTGTGTTGCTGGTCAACGCCGTGCATTTATGACCAACACTACGGTTGTAGTTGCTGTTCATGTCTGGCACTTGTCGACAAAGAACAAGTGTCTGACTAGATTGCTTGAGATTGTCCAACGTGCGCGACCATTTCGTTAGTTTGTTCATTTGCCGTTAACAATTGCCATTTGGTTTTATCACGTTTAAGTATTATGGCTCAACAGAGTTCAACAGCACAGCGATGGAGATAGTTTATGCCAGCTGACGAGCATATGAATCATTGCAATGACTGGTGGGGCCAACTGGTCTCAAGGGACCGCGCCATATGACACAATATTGAGACCATACGTGACCGGCCAAAGTCAATGTGTATGTGTGTGCCTCATTGTCCGATCACAGGCGTCAATTTGACACCTGCGCCGACAATAGTCATAAACATTGGCGTACTGACAATGTTACGGCCACCACTTAACATTATCACATAGTGGGTTGAAAAAATTTATATTCCAAACTATAATCTTGTCCTTAACTATAATTCTGGCGATGCTTTCAATTAGCTGCATTTGAGAGATCAAATTACACATAATGATACAAAGTTGCATGCAAATTTTACATATGGCTATATAAGCTATTGAGAAAATTATGGACATGTGTTATGGATATCGTTGTGATTGACACCTGTCTACACAGTGGAAAACATTGGAGTAAAGTACTGCTCGTAGTCTTTGAGAAATTTAGATGAACTTTCGGCATCCATGAACAAACTTTTGGCCAGTTGAACATCTTCGTCAGCGACATCCTTGGATTTACGACGACGCACAGCCAACAATGACGATGTTGTTATGAGTTGTATACCATAACGCAAAGATGTTTTCAATACGGTCTCGGTCAGTAGCATCAATGCGGATTCACTGAGATTGACATCTTCTTCGCTACATCGTATGGACAGTATTTGTTTGATCTCATCTTGGTCGTAAGGTTTTGTCACAATATTCAATGTACGATCAAGCAAATCAGGTGGCAATCCGTGAGGCGATTGATAATCGGTGCCACGTACCTTTGTCATGCCCCGATTGCTGGCCATTATAACCACGGGTGCCAAATCTGACTCTATGGCACGATTAATAAATGATATACATTCGAGATCAAGCATGTGACATTCGTCGATAAAAAGCACACCGGTCAATATTTGAGCTTTGCCTTCTTCGCACCATTCCGATACTTTGGCGTCTATTTGCTCTCGTATCTCTGATTTGATTTCGCCCGTATCACCACTGAATAAGGCCAAAAACCCTTGAGTTCCACTGTTAATAACATCGATCTCATGCATGCTAACTGTGTGCACAACCTCGCGACGTTTGCTTATTTCGCCATCAGGGCACTGAACAAACTTAGTCTGAGCGCCCATGGCATCGTAATCGCGCGATCGCGCCAACGATCTGCCCAATTTAGTGATTTTTCCCGTTGACTTATCCAATGTTATGACATCGCCAGCTTGAACTTTTTCGCGCGTAATACTGTCGATCATTTTCTGACCGAGATCAAATGCTGTCTCCATGTCGGTAGTTTTTAGTGTTAGTTTTCCTTCTTTGAGACCTTTGGCTGTCACAGGTCGGTCAATGCGTACCTCGACCACCTCTCCCTCGATCACTTCAGTTTCTTCTTTGATTTTGACAGCTATCGCTCGACGGAATGCTTGACGTAAAGCCTCGGCTTTGGACATGCCAAGAGAGAATATCTCAGACGATGATATCGACACAAACGGTGTGTCAAGGCCCAATTGTTTGCTTAGACCCAAAGCGATAGCTGTTTTGCCTGTGCCCGGCTCGCCTGCAATCAATATCACCTTACCAGCAGCGGAGCCATCTTTGATCATTCGACAAATGAGGCCTGCTGCACGCCGTGCCATCGCCTGGCCAACCAGACCATTGGCGTTTGTTTCGGCCTCACATTTATCATTCAATCCTAAGCCTGTGATGTGGGAATGAGCGCCGATACGCTCAAGGCGCGTAAGCTCCTGTTGAGTCGCTGATATTCCAATGATGTCGTCCATGTTGCATGTAGTGTGGCAATAGATATTGAATTCAGTTATCTAAATGATTGATCGTGATAAAATTGGTGCCGATTCTTAGAATTATTAAGGTTCTGTGGCGAGAATGCACCAAATTGGAGGATTGTTAAACGCGATCTAACGTCACGTGTCGACTAGCAGCTGCAGTTTGGTTGCAGTAATACTGCAGTTCTGTACATGCATTCAGTATATTTTGATGGTGCTGGTGTATACTGCATCGGCAGGCCCAACAGCAGCGCTACCACTAATACGATTCCAATCACGCGCCATAAGCGCTGCAATCTCACAAACGGGGATGGGTGCGAGCAAGGACACTGTGCTTTGCCCCACTCATGCGGCTTGCTTCCGTCATGCAGCTCCAATATGCAGCAGGCTCCGAACGCACGCTTCCAAAATTGCGCTGACTATTGGCCAGTTGATGATACTTTATTATTATCATATGTAGTTATTATTTTCGTGACAGGACTCTTCATTTTTTCTGGCTTATCGAGCAAACTCACAGATCCGAGGTCGGCATCACCTCTAAACTTTCTGATATAGCACATAAAATAATAATAATATGGTAAGTGGAAACTTTTCTGTTGTATACTGACTGTGCAACCTCATTGACGTTGCATGATTTAAGTCGCAGCATCTACAAGGAACAATTGTTAACTTTATCGTGAATCATCTCTTCTTACTCTACAGCCTACCAGATTCAGCAAGACCCGTAAGCTCAGAGGACACGTGAGTCATGGTCACGGTCGTGTTGGAAAGCATCGTAAGCATCCCGGTGGTCGCGGTAACGCCGGCGGTCAGCACCACCACCGAATCAACTTCGATAAATACCATCCAGGTTACTTCGGTAAGGTTGGTATGAGGAACTACCACGTAAGGAAAAACACTCTTCGCGAATACTGTCCTACCATCAACGTTGAAAAATTGTGGTCGCTGGTACCAAAGAAGGCGAAAGCAAAAGATGGCAAAGCACCCGTCATTAACTTGGTCAATCACGGTTACTTCAAGGTTCTCGGTAAAGGGTCATTGCCCAAAACACCAATTGTTGTCAAAGCTAGACTCTTCAGTGCCAGAGCAGAGAAAAAAATCAAAGAGGCCGGTGGAGCATGCATCTTAACCGCCTAATAAACCAATTTATTTGTAAACGTATCACAATATTACGAGTGTCTCAGTCGTCTTAGAGCGACGGCTGTGTCCACAGAGAGCTCGGCTCAACTCGAGAGAACACTTCAATCATTCTTTGGCGTCCGATCAACGGTTCTAGTGATCTCATCAACTTTGTCGTTCCTCCCTGGCAGAATGACTCGTTCGAAATGTTACTTCTCACCATGTGATCTAGATCATCCGATATCCTCTCGACGAAATTGATAAAGTATTCTTCTGATCCCAGCGGAGCTTGATAATAGAGATGCCTAAGTGTTTGCACGAGGATTAGTTTTCTAGAGGATATTCCAGCATATTCGCCTAATCCATCTGAGCCATTGTTAAGTTCGGCATCTGTTACTTGTTGCGCTCCATTGTTACTCGATTTATCTAGCTTTTCATATATATCCCTATAGTGTTTAGCAACGTCAGCCCATCGAGAATGGTTTGCATTTGCGAAAAAGGAGTTGAGCAAAGCGAGTGACATTAGAAATCCTTGTTCGTTTAACCTGGAAATGCCATCACCATTGAATCTTGTGCAAAATCGATTCCTAGTGTATGACCAATTGTCATTGACATAGTTATTCGAGCTTGAGGACATAGTCCTGAGGTAACAGTTGATCATTTGGCAGAATAATTCAATAATAGAGTGGTCTCGATGATAGTTTGAATACTTGACACGCTGTCTTACAGCAGCATTCGTTGACGACTCTATGTCTAGATAGTTGCTTAACTTCTTGATACCAACAGGCAGATCTTTATCCTTTTCCATGGAGTCGATAGACCTTAAAAAGTGCTTTGGATCAAAATAATTGGTGGCAATATCATTCCAATGCGTCTCGAACATGGTCATTGTAGGACCCAGAAGTGAAATATCATATTCAAAGAAAGAAGCCAGTTGCATCATAATTATAAGCACCATCTTCAGCCTTTCTTCGTTGTGTGGAGACAGGCGAGTGTAATCACCTTGATTGGTGAGATTCTCGGAGAAAGATTTCATGATATTCTCCTGTGATTTGATCAACACTTTACGACAGTTTATGATGGAAGTGGCAAAAAACCGATGCTCTTCTTGACTTGTTAAAGACGTGGAAAACGAATATAAAAACCATAGGACATAAAATGCAATAATCTCTTTGGGTGCCTGTTCGCTCGGAATGCTGAAAGGTATAAAACTAAAGCGCCGAATATCGTTCATCATCAATGAAGGTTTGCTGTCTGGCTGGATGATGATTTCAAAAAAAGTGAGCAACAGATTCTCATTCATCAGAACCCGAGAACGGCCGTCGTGTATTAGGCGGCGTGATAGTCTTTTGAAGAGAGCACATGAACAATTGCAGATGAATGGACTACTCTCAAGGTAACTCTTGTATGATGACAACGGAATGTAAGTTAGCCAAGATGTGATCACAAGGTCCATGAGTAGCGGTTCTGTCAGATTGGCTCCCGAATCGTTTAGACAACTGTCCAAGTTAGCAATGTCATCGGTCAATGTGTTACACTCGGTCATTCCGAAGCCATCGTCAGTTTGAATTGGTTCCTCGTTAAGTTTGGCCTCTAACTCGTCCCGTTTGGACACGACTGGATTGAATAGGAGGCGAATCAAGCGTAGAGTCTGGTACCAGATGACGAGACAGGTGTGGATGAGTATGGATTCATTTGAGATAAGATGGCGTGATTGGTATTCAGAGAATACACTATTTGGAATGTCGGACACACGTCCAACACCGTTCAACAAGTGTCTGAGTCGTTCGGATGTTTTGATGACAAAATCTAACATGTGGACCAAATCCGAGTGTTCGTCGAGTTTTTTGCCAATATAATCTTCGATAGCCAGGAGGTAGTTGAAAATCTCATTCTGCAGATCATTGCAATTCGGATGACCTGGGGCAGTATCTACGATCAATAAGTGCTCGATTCGATGATAACATTTCCTGATCAACATTGTGATGTGCTCCAACTCATTGTCGTTGGTGATTGCTTTTGCTCGGTCGTCTGTGATAAGATTCGCCTTAGAATGTTGAACGTCGTGGACAACAAACCGTCGGAGAAAGTCGCCACATTTTGACATATTTTCTTATTCTCTGATTATCCAACAAAATGAATGGAGATGATAGTATTCTACAAATTCGACGTAATTCAGTAATTTGAATTAATCATAACCATAATGACCTGCACGTCGACAATCGTCACGTGTGCGCGGCAGAAACTAAATTCCGTGGCGTGCTTCCGATTACTGTGGTTGTCATTTACAAACGCATTGACAAAAAATTTACTCTCCCCTTTTCAGAGAAAATTTTCATCGATTTACATGAGGGGGAAAAGGGGGTTAAGATTAACAACCTTTTGCCAAACGTGAATCTTTGTCAATCGCAGATAGAAATTGACAAACATTTACAGAAAAATTGACATGTCAATTTTCGTTTTCCACGCCTACTTTTTGCGGCAGCTAGCGCTGCTTCGGGTTTTCTCATTTTTCATGGCGCTGATTTCAAAACCATGGCTATTG
>JAIFTH010000609.1:0-21107 GCA_019968535.1 Fragariocoptes setiger | reverse complement strand
GAGTCACATATTTGAGTCTTAAGTCACACATTTTCCCTCACATATTTTGTCTAAACAAGTCACATAACTATCCGGGCTCTCCATAAGTTATGGCAGCTAATTATAATGGTGCTACCAATAATGATTGTAGCCATAGCACAAGAGATCATGACCTGTACTGTGACAATTATCAGTATAGCTGTGTCGGCGGGAAAAACAACGCAAATTTAATAATTGAAAACTTACACTCAATTATATCATTAATTATCTTCTTGGCAGTCATATTTTTCAAAATATTTTTCAACAACTCGATCATGTCTATCATTGTGTTATTTACGTGATGAATTGACAATCAGTGACGAACGTAATTGCGTGATGATTGCGGACGAGAACTTGTTCCGCACTTGTTTATGATCCTCTCAGGTGTTGGTCTCATCATTAGTGCCAGATAAAGTTGAAGTAATCAGAACGCTTTACCACATATGAGAGGAATGTTTCTGAGAAGATGAAGAATGCAGTCAACATAGTATTGACCATGATGGCAATATTATCGCCTGTTAATTTGCGATTGCCAAAAATACGTGCCGTATAGCTGATCGGTAATCCTTCCTGGACACGTCCGTAAAAGTCTATCACCTAATTTATTGATTTGATGCAATTGATGTGAAAAGAAGCATGATAGAAATGTTAATAGATGTTGAAGACGATATTTGTAGTCATAAGATGCAGATTGTAGTAATGTTTGACTTACGCAATTCCTCGTCATCTCAGGCAAGCGAATGTTCAGCATCAGGTATTCGAGAGCGGCTGCCGGAAGATGAGCTTCAATTGTCAAGCGAATTGAGTTCGATGTGACCATTGTTACGATTGCAATGAAAAATCCTGTGAATGATGAAAGAATAAAGAAATGAAATGCGTCATTGTTGACATGAAGAATAAAGAACAATGACATTAGAATGAGACCCGATGTCGATATCCAATACACTCGTATCAAGTGTGACCATATTCCATCGCTGATTGTCACCGTTTCACAGAGCTCAGTGTGTTTGAGATAGACAACTTGTAATTGTTCCCAATGTTGAAATCTAGAGCTTGCCACTTGTTCCAGAATACTCGTATTGTTTCCTTTTGTCAATCGTTGCTTGCTTGCTTTTTCACGCAAAAGATTAACACGCAACAGATTGTTGTTAGTGGTGTCAGCAATCATTGGTTGATGATTGTTGTTTTGGCGATCAAGTGATAATTGTGTGACGATTTCGTCTAATTGTTGTGCTAGCACGCTAAATTCATGAGTCAGTGCTTGACAATTGAATACAAAACGATATATTATGAGTGCTAGTCGCGGGAACATGACTACTAATTGAACTGTATAGATTGGCATGAAGATGAGCAATGAAAAACGAATTGTGGCCACTGTTTGTTCGATTATTCGTGTCGCAATCATGGTTGCTGTTCCATTGTTGTTTTCCGAATCAACTAATGTGGCAGCCAGGTCGTTTTGTACCAGCATTGGAGCTTGATGCCACATGAACACCATTGCTACAACAGTGATTGGAATTACCGATGATGGCAATACCCAAATTAGTGCCCATACATAGTGTTTCAATGAGGCGCTATGCTTGCACACATCAAACTTGACGTGACGCTGATAGAAGTTGAACGTGTTCGAGCCAACAAACGGTTCCAGGTGTGCTTGTTGCACGAAATTGGTCGCTTTGGAGTTGCCGTTTGTGATGAAACGATATCGGTAGGTGGCAGCGTTCATGCACGCCTGTGCCAACAAGCCCATACCCAGCATGGGACGCTTACGTGCCCCTAGCGCATACAAATCACCACCAAACACGGTATCCGGCATGTCAACGTAATATAATATCGCTGTTCTGGTGGACAACACAATCGATAAGATGTCGGAAAATATTCTACACACTTCGAACAGTGATTTCATCCGATGGCTCACTTGCACGGTGGACGCAACAACAACAATGTCGTGACAAAAACCGTGAGACTCTCGGTGAGAGCAATCGTGAGACCGATACTGGTGTGCTTTTTTGTCGCTGTTTATGCTGGAATCATTAGTGACACGTCTTGCAATGGGCACGAGGCCATTGCGACATCGACCTGCATTTTGCAATGGGTCATCGTCAATGTTCAAATGAAAGTTCTGTTTGTTTTTCATCAACAGACCATAGCATCGAAACGCAAAGTCTAAGTAAGTTTCACGATGCTCCTTGACTTTGCGAGTTTTATTTGATGATTTTTCTTGATTGATGAAATCAAGGTCAAGATACTTATCTTTATCTTGCTTATGGCTATTATAATTTGTCAATAGACAATCAATAGCAAAGTGGATATTTGTGTTCATGTAAACTTTATGTTGAGCTTTGTGGCGACGAATTTCGTGCAAATTGTAAAGCAAATTGCGATCTTTGGACAGTGGATCCATCATTTTTGTTCTGCTGTCGATAAGCAGAGAATTATATTGTTTGCCGTTTGATTGAACTTGAACATACCGGTCGCTCTGAAGAGTATTTCATGAAGATACTTGACTGAATTATGAATGGAAACAAGTCTGGGCTAGTTAATGCTGTAATGATTTTCTAAAGAAGAAAGTTAAACAAATGAGAGAAATCACATGAAAAAGAGAAATGAACAAAGAAATAGGCACGTATAATTCTCATTTTGTCTTGTGACATAAAAAATTTAACAAGGAATAAATATAACATTAGAATGTTGGTGATCTTAAGTGAGTTGAATTTCACGCATACAATATCACCAGTAAGGTTGATCATTCAGATCACAACATTCAAGGTAAACACACCCACGTAGACCTCAAATGCAGACAGCAGTTCGTGAATAATCGCTTGACTCGGCAAGCTCATGAATAATAACTACCCCTCAGCAAGCATTGGTAAGTCCTTATTTTAGATGCCTCAGTGTAACTGTGTGTGTATGCATGTGTGTGTTTTTTGCAACAACTTGTTTTCATTGCTAGCTTTTAGAATCTAATCATTGATGTGGATCGCCAAATTGAAATAATTGGTATGTTTGCTAATATAGGAGAAGAACGTCTCGGAGAATATGAAAAATGCAGTCAACAATGTGTTCAGAACAATTGCAATATTTTCGGCGGTCAACTTTCGACTACCAAACACGGCGGCCGTATAACTGATTGGAAATCCTTGAACACGCTCATAAAAATCTGAAATCTGAATTGAAATCGTAACAACAGATAGCGAAACAATTAAATTTCAATCAATCAAGAATAAATGATGACTCTTTTATGATCGCGTCATTGCTCGTGTGAATGGGAGAACAGCATTCTTTAACTTACGCAATCTCTTATGTTCTCGGGTAAACGAATATTGTACATCAAATACTCAAGTGCGGCTATCGGTCGATGAGCGGCGCTCGCCAAGCGAATAGAACTAATTGCAATCATTGCTACAAAAGCCACGAAAATTGTTGTGAACGATGCTGTACAAAGCAAGTGGAATACATTGCTTTCCACATGAAGAATGAAAAACAAACACGTCAGGGTCAAAGCACTTGCAGTTATCCAATAGAAGCTTGTCAATTTGCACCATATTTCATCGCTTATTTTCAGCGTCTTACATATTTCGTCGTGCTTGAGATAGAGTATTTGTAATTGTTCCCAATGTTGAAATTTCATACTTGTCACCAGTCCCTGAGCATGGGTAGCACCTCCTCGGGTCAATCCTTGTTTGTTGACTTTGGAATTAGGGTATGCAAGGTGACTCATGCTATTATTGTTGCCAGCGAGCAATTTACGATGATTGTTGTGTTGCTCAATGGCTAATTGTGTGACGATTTCGTCCAATTGTTGTGCTAGCACTTGAAACTCGTGTGACAATGCTCGACAATTGAATACAAAACGTAAAATTATCAAAGCTAATCGTGGGAACATCAGCATCAATTGAATTGCATATATTGGCATAAAGATGATCAGAGAAAAGCGAATTGTGGCCACTGTTTGTTGAACTTGAATCATTGTTGTTGTTGCTGCTGTTCCATTAGCACGATCATTAGGCTCTAATAACGAGGCGGTGTCGTTCCACACTAACATTGGAGCTTGATGCCACATGAACACCATTGCTACAACAGTGATTGGAATTACCGATGATGGCAATACCCAAATTAGTGCCCATACATAGTGTTTCAATGAGGCGCTATGCTTGCACACATCAAACTTGACGTGACGCTGATAGAAGTTGAACGTGTTCGAGCCAACAAACGGTTCCAGGTGTGCTTGTTGCACGAAATTGGTCGCTTTGGAGTTGCCATTGCTTGTGAAATGATACATATGTGTGACGGCGTTCAAGCACATTTGAGCCAATAGACCCATAAAAAGCAATGCGCGCCTACGTGGTCCCAATGCATACAGATCACCACCAAAAATAGTGTCCGGCATATCCATGAACAATATTGTCACTGTTTTCATGAGCAACACGATGAGCAGAATATCGGAGAATATGCGAAATAGCCTGAAGAAGGCTCTAAGTCTGTGTCCTACTTCAATTGTGGACAAATGCACCTCAGTTTGTTGTGGGGATCCATGAGACAAATCTTTTGTGAGGCTCCATTCATCGGTTCTAATCTCAGAGCAATCGTTATCGATACGTCGTTTTGCAATGGGCACGAGACCACTGCGCCATCGACCTGCATTTTGCAACGGGTCATCGTCAATGTTCAAATGAAAGATTCGGTTGTTTTCCATCAACAGGCCGTAGCATCTAAATGCAAAGTCAAGATAAGTCTCACGATGTCTATGTTTACAAGTTGCTTTTTGTTGATTAGCCATATTGATGAATTCACAATTCTGAGGTTGTTGGTTCCGACACTTCACATAGTTCGACAATAAGCAATCAATTGAAACGCGAATGCTAGAGTTCATTTGAGCTTGAGATTGACCTATTGTGTTGATAGTGTTGAGTAAGAATCGACCTCTCAGAGACAGATCATCCATGTTTAAGGCTAGATAATTGCAGTTATTATGGAGAGCTTTTATTTTCGTTTCTAGTGTTGATTGATTGTCTCTTCTAGGTGTCTTCTTTCTTGCGGATATCTGTGGCTGAAAATCAAAGTCGTTATGATTGATATATGATTTGCATTGCCTGGGCAAAGAAGAAAAGCTGTCTCACTTAGTTTGTTGTTGAAAAGTGGAAATTAGCGTGCGACATTCGTGAGTCACCATAAAATGAACTAAAAATAACGAAAAATGTCTCGACTTATCTCACATGCTTCACATGTCAAGAAATCAATAGGTCAATGGAAAATTATCAATTGCTTATGTAACACGTGATGTAGTTTTATGAATTCCAGACACACGAGTCATCTAACTCATGAATAATTGCCTCACTTACAAACTGGTTTGAATAGCTCATGAATACCCTTGATTGGATGAACTCTTGTAGTAAGTGGGGCAGCAATCATACAATCATGTGTTGTTGTTGCCTGCGAGTGGTGATTTAATTCAATCTAGACAAGAGACTAGATTTGAATAATTACAATACTTGCCCCGATATGACACGAACGTGAGTGAGTACGTGTTCACAATGGTCACCATTGAATGGTGGCATGATTGTCGCCTGTAATGATTTTCGATTGCGAATCACACATAAGTAGGGCTCGGATTTCAATGTGAATTAAAACATTGAATCTTGTTGTTTCATTGTGATTCAAGATGTGAATTTTGTTGTGACGTATAATTCGTTATTACACGCAATACTCGAGTACAAAATCTTCTATTTCACAAAATTCCGCTTTTCACTAACTGTAAAAACACTTTTTTGTGTTACAACACTTTTTTTGTGAAAGATCGAATGTAAACACAATGGATGTCTTAGGTCAAGATAGACGCGTATTTTGTGTATTTTGTTCAGATTTTTTGAATTCCACAAAAATCAGAACTTCTTTCATGAGAGAGCGAAGCTTTAGTGTGTAAATTATTATGTTAAAGACTCATATTGTGTTTTGTGTTCACATATTGTGTAAAATATACACAATTTGTGGTTTAAGAAATTTTTGTGTACCTTGTGATTTTGATTGTGATTTTTGTGAATGTCCGAGCCCTACACATAAGCCATATGCCGTTGATTGACAATTCGGCTCGGACACATTAGTAGTAAAGGTTCATTGGACAAATGAACACTACTAACGTAATAAGGATTGGTCGAATGTTAGTTGTTAATAGTGAGCTAGGCGAATCAATAGTGAGCTCGAATGGATGCGATCGAGCGACGACGACGCTAATCAAAGTCGCTGAATTCAAGGTTATGACAGATCTTGATGAATGTTTGACAATCGTCTATGAGTAAAATGATAAGTCTAACTGAATGCTGTCATCCATTGAATGAGTGAGTATATTCCGAACTCTACTTTCAACTACAATGTATCAGTCATTAGTTAGTTATTATTATTATTATCATCGAATCGCTTGTACAAAAATTGGAAAAGTTGTGTTCATTGTTGAAAAATGGCTGAGATTTCCTCATAAGTAGTGCCTCTGGTCTCGGGCACCTTGTGCAATGTAAACAAGAAAAACACCATCAACAATGCTGAGAACAGTAGGAATGTAAATCCGTGCAGAATGTGTGTTAACGGAAGGAAGACCAGTGACACACTGAAATTGGCAAACCAATTGACTGCAACGGCAATGCTGGTGGCCAGCGAGCGTGAATTGGCCCCGAACAGTTCGGCCACCAAGAACCATGGTATGGAGCCAGGACCGCACGCAAACATAGTGATAAACACGTAGAGACTGAGCACGCTCAAGAAGCTGACAAATGCCGATGGATTAGTGTCGCTCAAGCAGCACGCCAAGACAAATGTTGAAATGCACATTCCCATGAGGCCAGTCATGTGCAATGTACGACGACCGGCACGATCCACTAAGAACACCGACACCAATGTCATGAGAACGTTCACTATGGCCAAACCGAGTGTGGCATTTAGAGCGGCATCGTCGCTAAGGCCGGCGCTGCGAAATATCGATGTTGAAAAGAACATGACCGCATTAATTCCGCTCAATTGTTGGCTAAGCATAATCACGATTGCAATGGTCATTGGGCGACGCAGGCATCGGTTGGTAAACATTTCTCGCAACGTCACAGGAGGCAATAGTTTCATTGAATCGCCCTCAGCGCGGGTCTCGTCCAATTCATCGTGGACATCGATAGTGTCTCTGAGCCAACTGAGAGCTGAATGTTGAACGTGACAAATGTTTTCAATTTATGTTTGTTTTACGCATTGTTTTATGCATTGCAAGTATCCAAGAAGGAGAATAGAAGGGGGAAATGCAGAAACAATAAGTTATTGATGAACAAAGTAACGTTGTTTCATGTAACGTCGTGTTTACTTAGCACTTGTTAGTTAGTGGTGGTGATATGATTATCGAGACTTACCTCTTTGAGCGTTTAGCTCGTGACCATGCACTATGAGTAAGTGTCTCGGTGATTCAGGACACAACTGTTGAGTAGAATGTTATTAGTTGCGATACAAGGGAGCAAATGATGAGTTAAGTAACTAATCTATCATTCATTATTCATTAGTAATGAAATGCGAAGGTATAAATGCAGGATCAGCACGTTCATGCCATACCACTGTTACTGTGCTGTTGCCCGACGACTTACCGGAAGGGTGAGAAGCTGAACTATCGCTGGCACAATCGGCAAAACTGTACTTTGTAGCGGCCAATAAATCCATTAATGAATTGATTGACAGTCGATTACATCGAGTTAGCATTAGCAGTTAGCATCAGCAGTCAGTCTATAAGCGTTAGCTTTCAGATTGGGTAGCTTACTTACAGAACAAGAGATGCCAATTGGTATCGGTGCCCAGAAAGGCAGGCATGCCAAGAACATTAGCTATGAGAATAGAAATTGTTATGACTAATTGATATACAGTGCCTATGGCTCCTTTCAAATGATTCGGTGAGATTTCGTTGAGATATAACGGCGCTAGACCAGCGTTCAAACCGGCATTCATGCCGATCAACAGTCGGCCCACAATCATGAGTTCGTAGGAGCGTGCTTGACGCGACACGCCCATCAATATTGCACCCGCAAATGCAAATATATTGTTGATCAGAAGGCCGTTACGTCGACCTATACGTTCGGCCACGATGGCCGTCATGAGTGCGCCCAAAAAGCCGCCGATACAAAATATCGACACGATAATTGCGAATATAAAATCGATTTGTTCGGCGTTCGGTTGTTCGTTGTAACGTTGCTTGTAGGTGGACTCGATGAAGGCGCTGATGAGTCGCTCGGGAGCATTCACAACGCCCGTATTGTAGCCGTGTTGAAAACTGGAGCCCACCACACAGGCCGCTATTGCAAATACCAAGTGCTTGGTTAGACGACCTCGGGGCGAATGATGATCGGCTCTGGCCGATGGGGAGGCGCTCATCAAACGACTAGTCTCGCTCTCATGATGCGACAATGAATCACGCTCGACACTGTCGTGTCGTTTGTTAGAATGTTTGTTCAAATTGGCCTCATCGTCGACGTCGTCATCCTCTTCTTTGTCGGGCACATTCATGTAGGCCATTTCGGCCAATCGAACACGATCCATGTTCCTTTTGGCTTTTCTAACTTCTATCTAGATCAATACTATTGAATGCTGATCTCTGTTGCTCGTCATCAAGTGGACACTCATCTAGTCAAGGATTAATAGAATTAGCTTATCTTGGCGCGCTCACTTTGTGCGTACAACAAACTGTTTACAATCGTGTAAGCATAACAACAATAATTGATATCTTTGAACTATGTAACTTGCACGACGGTTCGGCGAATATTTGGCGAGTATTGCAATGATATAGTCAACAACATAGTGGAGCTTTTGCTGGAAGCTGGAATGAAATTTGAGGACCAACGTTTTGTTTGAACTAACAAGCTCAAGCAGGCCCACTTTATGCTAACTAATAATGCTGATTAAATGCTGATGCCCGTGAATCGTTTTATTATCATTTCGAATGGCTCAAATGGATTGTTCCAGTTAAAGTATGTCAGATTGTTGTTTGTTCAACTTTATTTGCTTGTGTTTTGCGCTTATGTGTTCCCATTGTTGTCGTTGTTGTTGTTGTCGGGTATAATTCTCATAGTATTGCATCTACAATGCTATCATAATAGCTTACTACATGGTGAGTGTGTGTGTGTGTCTGTGTAAGATATGTGCGATGATATCACGAACGGTACGAGCCACGAGCAACAATAGCTTTATCGCTCGTAAGTGCGTGGCAAAGAAAAAATTGCCGTCTAATGCTAACACTAACACTAATAAACGAGAGCATATGTTTAGGGGACTTGTTTGTCTCTCTTACAAGCTAAGCGTAGTATAAGCCAGATAGCTTGTATTAACGTACGTAGCCAGTATACGTGCCAGCGTGCGCATGTCTATGTACGTGTATCTGCAAATGTACGTGTGTTCCCAAACGATGTCAGGGGGAGTGAGAAAGCGAAAGCCGAGCTAAACAGACAAACACAGTGACAGCCATCCGGCCGCCGGTGGTCGTCACGAGAGCACGAAGCATACGAACGTGTGTGTGCGCAACACGCACACGCACTCACAAGAAGCTGTGATCGACCAATTTCAATTGACGTTCGATGCATCATGTATACAATCAATTCACGAGACTGACAAGAGCTATACTATGGCCTAAGTTGAGGCTTAGCTTAATAGAAGAGTACTAGTAGCCATTGTACTATCGGAGCAACATCACCAGTCAGTATAATGATTGGAAACAACATCAGCATCAACAGGGAGGCCTTGTCGACGTAGTCGTTCAGCGCTACTCGCTACCGATGACAATGACGACAATAACAAAGCGCACGTCTCTCTAGCAACCACTGCGGCACGTTGAACATTGACGTGGCTTCCTCCTTCTCCTCTCCCTCCACTTTTGCGTCCGTGAGTGATTTCGCGGAAGGTTCGAACAGATGCCATTTGGTCGGTTGTCGCGCCAAGAATGGCCGTCATTCTTGGGTACGACCAGTGCTTATAAACAAGCGCGTGCGCTCAACACAAACCAAAGTCGATCGACTCATATCGCTCTGTGGTTGCTGGACACCAAAGAGCTCGATCAAGCCGCTCGAAGAATCTACTTTTCAAGAGCTGTCATATAATGTACCACTGAAGCTGCTGCTTGTTTTGAGTCAAATCAGATCAGATCAAATTCCTTGGCGCTCGATTCTCGCCAGTTCGTTTGTTCGTCAAACAAGCACACTATTGGCATCGACCAAGCAGAACACACAATATAGCAGTTCGATATGTCAAGGAATCATGTAGTGCTTCACTTGTCATATATAAATATCAATGCCAAGGTGCGCTCAATTCTTGCCATCAATATATTCATGCATTCAAGAGAGAGAGAGAGAGAGAGAGAGAGAGAGAGAGAGAGAGAGCTCAACTGACCAACCAATAGCTCATTATGTCAGGGCACACAAATGGATTAGCTATTCTTATATCAAATAATACTCGGTGCAAGCACTCAAAATAGTGCCACACAATCTAGTTTATTTATGGGCATTACACAAATGGATGGACATCACACAACCATTAGGCCATTGCATTGTAAGAGTTGTGAGAGGTAATGGCGATTGCACTGTATGAGGTAGAGATTCGTTATCATTGATGCCCTGCTCGAGGAGGCAGGGGGCCGAATTCCCATCGTCAAGCTGTCTCGCTATCCTCTGTCGATCTTGTGTAGACTGACGATTCCCTAGATATCTCTAGCCAAGAGGAGAGGCGTAGGCAAATTCAATTCAGCATTGAGATGCCGCAATTATCAATGAAAAAGGTGATTATACGTCAAGCGAAAGAGCGAATACCCATCTCTCTGTTCTTTTTTGCACTCAGACATCGAAATCTCTGCCTGCGACAAACATCATCGTGGTAAAAAATGCGGCAAGTACAAGTCTTGTCTATCACAAATTCACGAGAGTATGCTAGAATTTGGACAGTTCATTCAATGTTGGCTCAATAGTGGTCTATATTTAGCTCATTCTTTAAGGCTCTTGAGTTTCATGTATTGCATTAATCTATTCAAAGCAAATTGAGAGCAAATGAGTGTCGAGAATAAGTGAAGCTTGAAATTTCATTGAATGTAATCACTCTAATGTCATCACTCTGATAGAACCTGGCGTCGGTGAATCATTATTACAAATTATTCGTCACACTCATAATTCATTTAACTACGCAATCTAACAGCTGAAAAAGTAAAAATGCAAGCATTGTGGTATATATTGGCTGTCGGCCTCTTATCGTTCGTAACCAAAACCGAGGGAGAAGAAGTCGGCAAGATAATTAAGCGTCTCAGGCAGGACCTAGATGAAGAAGAACTGCGCGAACAACTCTACAAATTGCTCGACGCCTTGAAATCTAACGAGAACGATACGATCGCCAGAATTCTTGACGATAACTTGTTGCTACGATTGGGTACGAAATGGTATACATCGCATAGTAAGAGCGGAGTCAGCGAGGTTAATGACGATTTTATTGCCGAAATATTCAGCATCATAGGTGCGACTGATGTGAAAAAATATGCGCGTATCTTTTATGACTCGGTTGCCTTTAGAATACTGATCGATCGAATGACACTCACGGCGTTCAAAGCCGATTGGGTTGAGAAAGCATTTGAAATATTAGTTGCTACTGTCAATCTGGGTAGGATCCAGCGCATAGATCTGATCCAAAATTATCGCCTCATAGATGCGTTGGCTCGCTGGGTTAGCTCTGACAAGACTTTCCCGCCGGATAAATCCTTGTCAGAGCCAATCTATTCATTCGTAATGTATTTGCTCTCGAGTGAACCCAAGTTGGATCAAAAGTCACTGGAATCTCTCGAGCCTGTAATAAAAAATCTGATGCGTAGTGGCGACTTACCTAGAGACAAAAGCGGTGTGTACGCATTCATAAGCCTCATAATCCAAGCCGAGGAAAGGACGATTGAAGGAGTTATTCGCGGATTCAGGTCATATATTCCGCGCATAGCCGATGTATTCGACCATAACTCAAACGCCTTCGATGCAGTGGAGATTTTGTTTCGCCATGCCTTAAATAGACCCGTCAAACCAAACTACGCACCAGAAATTATCGCCGATAGTTTTGTGTCAGCACTCTGGAATGTTGTGATGCAAGATTGTGGGCATCGCAAAGATCGCGCGATCTCACTCTTGACCAAATTCATTGCGTTCAACTGCAAATATGCGCCCAGCGAGCAAATCTTGAAAGATATTGATGACGAGAAATATGACAAAGCTCATCGAGCGGCCGTGAAGAGTTTGTCCAAATGCAGGGAAGAGATCGTCGACCAAAAAAACCAAAAAGAGATCGTTACCCGTCGGAAGAAGTTCAATTGCTTCCCCGGCTAAACCTGAAAGATCGCCCCTTTAAACCTGATTCATCGCTGATTCTCTCCAAATGAACAATCAACTATTGAAACTGAATTAACCAAGCTCTCAAAGCGAAAAAATAAACACAGATAATAATCACTTGTTGGCTGACTTTATTTACCAATAACATACGAGAGGAAAAAAAATAATAAGTCGCTGAAAGCGTGTACCCACTCGTTCGCACCTATCTGATCTGTGAGTGATTATGTGTAATTGATGATGAAACATTGCAATCAACGTGTTGTCTGTGGATGAGCATTCATTCTATCGTCGTTCATTGAAAGCATTCATCCTAAAGCCCTGAGCATTTCATTTTTTCCTATTCCTCAGGCCAATGTTTAGTTCATTCTTTTCTTTAGTTCTAAGCATTTATTTCACCGAAAAAAAAGTCAAAACTAATGTCGCGACCATTCGATATTGGACGTGTGCCCGGCGTACTCGAGTGCACGTGACACGTGTTCGGGGATTGCGTGACGCAACCAAACGAGCTCAAGTCGTTCATACTGATCACGCGCCAAGTGTAACGGGTATCCACGATGCAGACCCATATCGGCTTCGCCATACTCGTCGACGTACGGAGCAGCAACATAGCAGCCCTTGGCTTTGCCGTTGAGCATGACAATCTTGCAATCGCGAGTACGCAGAAATAGCCCGACACCGGCACCGCACTCATACGCGTGATACACGCATGAGCCCACGAACGAAGCGCGCGCCGAGCCTCCGGGTCCCATCAGACCGGAAGCGGTGCCTACACTTATCAGATGAGGCGCCGTGGCGGCCGACACGGCGCTAACTAATTGACCGACGCGAGCACGTACAGTATTTGTGTCGAGAGCATCATCGTTAGGCTGTGCATTTTGTGGTTGTTGCTGCTGCGCTGAGTTTGGTGCTTGCGCTGCCCGTTGGGCTCGCACCAACACACTCAGACCTTGTGCTAGATGCTGTGCTTGTTGCACTAATTGCTGCTGCTGGTGTTGCAAATTATTCTGTTGTTGCGCTGCCGATGTTGCGCTGCCGGAAGCAGCTGTCACGTTTCTCACGGTGTTGCTGCACGAGGCTAGATCGCGCTGACAACAATAACTCAACGAACACAACACTTCGCCGCACACCAAACATTGTGTTGGCTGACGAGAGTCCTCATTGCTGGAATTGGGACAGCCAAATTGTGCAACACGTTGCAACAATTGGCTGTAATCATGCGGCAACTCAATCAAACGATTTACAGAATGCGGTTGCTCTACAAACACACAATCTTGGGTTCGTTGTTGTTCCATGGGAACAAATTTAGAAGTGCTGCTAGTATTCGGAGAACCAACAAGAATTGAAGTTGTGGTCTTATGCATAGTGTCATGATAGTGGTCGTCGTCGTTGTCGTCGTCGCTACTGCTATCGTTACCGCTGGCTCGATCATCAGCGCCGATGCGTGATTGTGGAGCGGCAGGTGGTTGTGCCAGATTGTCGGTCGACGACGAAATTAGAGCTGAGATGTTGTTCGTGGCCAGATGTGCATTTATAAGGTCTCGTACGCGTGAATGGCGTGCCCAAACGAGAGCCAACGGGCGTAATTGGTGACACTCAAGCACGCGTCCAATCGATCGAGGCAATTCTAGATACTGACACAATGCGACGTATTCGTCGTTGAGCGCCTCCAATTGTTGGGCGTCCGCCGGGTCAAGGTCAATGTCGTCGTCGTTAAGACACGTGGGATCGAGTGCGGGGCAACGCAACGCGTGTGGAATATCGGCGTCCGACAGCGAAGAATGGAAGAATAGGGCCACACAGCGCAAAAAAGGTACTAAACGCGCATGCAAACGCTTGGCTAAAATACCTTTGAGACATTCACTGATGGGTGGCAACTGGGCCCACGGATGTCCCGAGGCCACAATAAGCTCACGATAGAAATTTAGCACAACACCTGCTTCGTGTTGCTGTTCCTTGTTTTGGTTGGATTTAGAACTGTCGCCGTTCGTCGTTTCAGTGTCAGTGGCTATTTCATCATTGACAGATGTCATTGTGATATCGTCGTTGGCGGTGGCGGCTTCATTATTTGAATTGGCTATAAGTTGCTCGAGTTGACTCAGACTCATTGTGATCGGTGCGCCTTTATTCAGCGTGGACGACGAGGAATGGTTCTTGTTTGACTCACCTTTCCTGGACCGAATGAAACGTTGCGTGTGCCAGGTAATGATCACTTGAACCACGTGCAACACCAACGTCACGTGCACCATTGACCGAACATAATCGTGGCCATAATTTTGATAGATCCAAGCACGACCGTCGTTCATGGCCTGACTCATGGCCGATGTGGCCCCACTCGAGAATGACGACGAGTCTGACGACGATGATGGTGAGGCTGCTGACGTGTTGCTGGCGCTGTTGCGATTGACTGTGTCGAAATAATCAGTGGGTGCGTATAAATTGGGCAGAGCAATGGTTAGCGTCGCCAGCACATTGAGTGCATCGACATCGAGACAACTCAATGAGCTAGTGGCGTGTTCAGTCTTGACAAGCAAATAGCGCAACGTTCGCACGCAATGTGATCGAATCACATCGTCACTGGCGATCATGTTTGAGGCATGTGCGAACCTCACCAATGCGTCCGTGCACAATAGGCGCTCGTTGCCGGCCGGAAACAGTGGCGCACGCTTGGCCCGTACCACACGCTCGTGCGCGTGTATGGTGTACGCCACACACCAATAGGTCATCAGGGGCAATCGATCGTCGTGCACGGCAAAGGCTTGCTGAGCGTGTGCGTTGGCCACATTCAGTGCACACGAGTAGATGCGCTGAGCCAGGTGGGCTAGAGAATCAATGGTGGCCTTGGAAAAACCGCACGCATCCAAGCGTCCGGCACGAAAAGCGTCAATGGCGACACGTAAAGACAACTGACTATGCTCGTCGAGTTCGTGTGCCAACACGTCGTTGAGTGGTCGGGGTCGCCAACGGCGTACAATGCGATCGTCGTGTCGCGTTGGGCCACGCAATTTCACTTGAACAGTATCAATTTTGTCGACGGCAGCACGCAGCGCATGGATGCACTGCTCTATGGCTCTCGCGGCAGTTTTTTTATGATTGTCGCTCACTGCAGCAGTTTGCCGCTGATCCGAGCTATGTTTTTTCAAAGTAATCGAAGGCTGAGGATGAGGTGCATTGGCGTGAGTTAACGAGGCTAAACGAAACAGTGACAATTTGCTATGGACAATTGAAGAAGGGCGTTGTTGCTTAACTAAGCGCGGCAACAACGGAATCACAGAGTTGCTAACGGATTCACACAACGGACACAAGACAGGTGCATCGAATTCGCTAGCCAACGGATCGTTGGGATCATTAGGGGCACCGGGAGCGCCGGCGCTCATAAATACACCGGCTCCGGCTCCCACATTCATAGCCGCTGTCACGGTGCCCACTACGGGCGAACCTATGGCCCGTGTCGGATGGCGTGTACGTTCACGTCGTACGGTGGTTTTGTAGTGGGCGTCCCAGCAGGCATGGTGCATCACGTGGCCACAGGTGGACACGTGCGGGCCAAAATGCAAATCGGCCGGCATAAGCAGCGGGTCAAAGTTGGAATCGACTGGCCCGACGTGCGTACAGTTTGGCACCGGGCGCTGTCGATTCTTTGACAACACTGTTGAACGTTGCACATATGCTACCAACACCATACACGGATTATTGAGTGCAA
Organism: Fragariocoptes setiger; assembly: GCA_019968535.1. Taxonomy (NCBI): domain Eukaryota; kingdom Metazoa; phylum Arthropoda; class Arachnida; order Trombidiformes; family Phytoptidae; genus Fragariocoptes; species Fragariocoptes setiger. The sequence goes on along the minus strand of JAIFTH010000609.1, from coordinate 5,036 downwards.
CCACTTGCTCTTCACGACATAATATGCACATCAACTTTTCTGGCTCCTCAATATCGGCTGTCTCCGTAGTTAAGTCTAGGTTGGCTGTTTTGTTGACACCGCTTTCGTTAGTTGAGATATCACTATTGGTAGTAGTTGATTGCTTTGATTGACTTGGCTGAGTCAACGATGACATTTTGATTAGGTGCTTGGTTTTGGTTAAATTCATCAGACGCGAACATACTGATTGTGATTCACCAGTAGTGTTCGAGGACGAGCCTGAACTGCCTGTTGAGCTCGTGCCCGAAGATCTGGTGGTCGGTGGTTGAGATGATGGCTGTTGCGATTGCTGTTGTTGCTCGGCACGACCAGCATTTGCTAGAAACGCTTGTTGGCTGGCTTGCATTTGGGCCAATATGCGGGCACGTCTTGCGGCGGCCGCTTGATTGCGACGCTCACGTGCTTCGTTGTTTTTCTCATTGGCTACTTGTTGAGCGTTCTCTTGTGCTTTTTTATCATCGATGGCGGCAACAGTATCGGCACTTAATGCAGTGCCATCGTGAGGCTGCGACGCTGGAAGGAAAGTTTGCGCCAATGCAACAAGTGTGGGATCATCCGGTTTGCACTTGGCAAGGCACAAACGTAACACGTGCAAAAACTTGTCCATAGTCCATGCGGCCAAGTGCTGACCTTGACCAGTGATACTCGTTTCGGTGCTGGTGCCATGCTGAGATGACTTTGAACTGGCTGATTGGGTGTTGAGCTTGTTGTTGAGTTTCGACAACAGCATCCACAAATGACAGAATCTTTGGGCGCGTTGCACAAAATCAAACGTAGTAGGTGCGCGCTGTTGCTCATTCAGTGCCATTCCAATCAAGAACAATGTCTTATCCACTTGACATTCGGGCGCTTCGTTCGCGGGACCGCCCGTAGCGGGTGGCATTCCGATGGCACGCGCCATTACCGAGCGCATGATTGACAGCATGCAATCGCAACGTAGCACATCTAACATGGGTCTGTAGGGTTTGGTGAGTTCAGGCACTGTTTCAGGGGGCGGACAGCAGAGCCAACGTTCGCGCTGAGCTCGGCGACGCTTCAGCTGTGCATCTTGCGCATTCGATTGTTCGCGACGCGAAAAGTGATAGAAATAAGGATTAAAGTGAGCGTATCGTTCTTCGCGCAATTCGTATCTTCCCGACACGGTGGCTGAGGCACGACGAAAACGTGCCACTGCATCGATGGCGTGCGCCACGTCGGCACCGTCTTCGAAAGCGCTCGATGGCAGTGTTGCGCTCAACGGTTCCAACGAGACCAGCAGATCTGACCTAGACATTGATTCAATGGACAGAATTTGTGTGATCTCATGCTGTGTGATGTCGGTTTGTGTGACACCAGAGCCTAAACCAACACGATATCGTTCGCCCAACAGTGTCACCAACAAGTGCAAAAATTCATCGGCTAATTCTTGTTCACACGATTGGCGTTGCTGTTGAGCGGACGCTACGGGCAATTCGTTAGCCGCAAACATCCAATGCGCCAAGTTGAAACGATGCACCAAGTTGACGAGGAATTCGTTGGCACCTAGCAAAGCTGTGATATTCTGTTGAATGTTTGTTTGGCTGGCCATACGTGCCGCGCACACTTGCAGTGCCTGTATGTCGCGATCGAACATTTCAGCGCGTGCTCGCATATTGTGATAGTGTGAAAATTGATGCACCAACGCGTAACCGTTGCGACGCCACATGTTGGCTCGAAATTGTGCATACATAACAAGTGTACGGAGTGGAAACTCCATCAACTCCAAGGGAGTAATTAGTTTGTCGAGCTCGGCCAATGTTTTGCGTACCTCGGCTGTATTTTGAACACCGCCTTCAACACTATCGTATTCAAGCGACATTAATTGATGCACTAGCGCTGCAACGAAACGTGCCAACGGTATGTGAATAGAAACACGTAACGTGGCAACGTCATAATTCAAACATGTGATGGGTTTGGGATGTTGCCAAGAAGCGGGCATCGTTAATTCGACGCGTGGCCCTAGGTCGTCAAGATATTTGCGCAATTCTCCTATTGATAAACGTACTGATTGAACTAGAACACTTGGGTTTGTGGCTATCCACGCCAATGTGTGACCGAGCACAGGTCCTAGGCGTTGCTGCAATCTAATTCCATTCTCCCATTCAGGTTCGTATTCTAAATGTGCACCAGTTTGTCGCTTCGTCGCGTCCATATCATGCATCAGATGTAACAGCTCGAGCAATGCACGTACTCCATCCACAAAATTCGTACACAATCGATCGGACCAATAGTAACGTTTTGTTGCTATATCACTCGATAGCTGCTGCTGCTGTTTTTGTTGATCCTCAAGTGGGGGCAAATGTGATAGCATATAATCTATCTCTTGTAATAAGCAAAACGAGCGCAACCAACGATGTAAATCTAAAGAATTGCGACGCTCAAAACTTAGTACACCGTCTACGCAATGAAGGCGACATTTGTCAACGAACGCCGACATGAATATGTGCAATGCATTACATTCTTCAATCATACGTATGGCCAATGAGGGCACAGTGTACAATTGGACACCCAACGAAACACAACTAACGTGAAATTCGTGATCGTCTAACGTGTGCTTATGCACCAGCCTCGGATAAGCGCGTGTCATGTAACGAGCCATAATGAGCTTGAGTGAATAATCCTTAAGCATTACACTAATTAGTAGTTCATTACATTCACAGCGTACCACTTTCCAATAGTCGGTGTTGGACTCCATGATAAACTCCAACATTGTCTGGGGTTCGCCCGGTCCACCTTCGCCGGTGACATCGTTATGTTCTATGGGAGGTTTGATCACAAATGGTGCGCGCAAAAAGTGTGCAGTTATCCAACGAAACGCATCACAATAACTGGCCATTTGCTTAAGCCAAGGAATGAGACAAACGGCAAAAGCTTGGTGCGCTAATACGCGCGCGTGCATCACTTCCACTTGTAACGGGGGATAACTGGTGAAACGTGACGACAATCTTACAATCTCTTCTTTGATTTGTAAACATGTTGGCTCATCGCTGCACATGACTAGTGTTCGCCCTTCACGACTTATGGTCGACGCCATAGTATTGGCAGTCCGTTTAGAGCATTTTATCACGCGCTCGAGTGTCGATATCACTTGATCATAAGTATGTACTTCGTCATTAAAAAGAACAGTATAATAATTGCGCATCATCGGATCATCGGAGGCCAACTCTTGCAAACGACATTTGTCTTCGTCGCGCAATGCGTGATGGTGATGTGGTGTATTGCTACTAATATCAGTGTTGTTATATTGTTGTTGATTGCTTGCGTCATCGTCGTCGATGTCGTCATTGTTGTCATGATTCATTCGGTGCGTTGAAGCCGACGACAAACTCGACTCATTGAGACAATCGGGTAACAATTTTGTATGGCGCCACGTCACCATTAGCATAGCGTATCGGATCACAGCATGGCATACTAATGCATAACGTAAAGCAAATGTTGGTGGCAAGCGAGCAACAGCATCATGAAATTCTTTGCGAGGATTATAATCTAAATCTTGCGGCGGAGTCTCTGTTTTTGTTGCTACATTATCTACTTCCATGGGTTCCATCAGTCTAGTAGTCTCACTTCGGCCACTTTGAGCCTGTTTAGTCATTTGTTGAGATGATGCTACATTGTCCTTGGTCTCAGCGTCAGGTCGCATGTGCGCAGTGCAGGCATAATGTGCACGCCAAGCTTCACGATCGCCACAATCACAACATCCGCCACCGTTGGCAGTGCTCATTCGATAGTGATGATTCTTGTGAGGGCTACGTTCGAAACATTCTACGCACAAAACACACGTCGGATCGAGACTACAATCGCGACACGAGAATGTGGCGTCGCCATTCTTGAATATACGACCACACAACGTGCTTGGATTGTCGCGCTGACTTAGAGAACGGAGTATGGGGATTGGGTCTAATTTATCATCGTCATCTGAGCTTTTCTCTGCCACTGTTCCGGATGCTGCGATTGTTGTTATCGGTTCTAGGCCGCAAATGAAACGCTCTAGTGGCTTGAGCAAACGCTCTCGAACGAGCGGATTGTCGTGGCTTACGCTCTGTAGCTGATCCGTGCCAGGGGTCACGCTGTTGGCAAGACCATGCGGGGACAACACCAGCAGCACATCACGCGAGATGAAACGATGAAACGAGGATCTGAAGTCATTGTCCTCACACATGTGCTGTAGCTCATTGGGCGTATGGCTATCGATGAACCATTCCCAATCGCTCATATCCGGTATACCAAAAATTTTTTCCATCTTTTTAGGCTTCATTTCGGCAAATATGATAAATATACAAAATGATCTAGTCAATATCTAGATTGATTCATATCGAATCAATTGAACGAATGCGAAAAAACATGACAACACTAATCAGTTGGTGCCAAGCGGATTTCGTTTACGCGTTCCAGCTGACGCGCCGTGTTTGGCAAAAATAAATTTAACCCTGAAAGGTCGGCCGAAATATTTTATCGAGTAGTTTTCTTGCACAATTGTGAAGCTATTACGTGATCTCGTTATATTTGACTTTTTACTCATGATTATTTTAGCCCTGTGACTGAACTGTGAGATAATCAACAATAAGCATGCATATTGAGCGATTCTTATTCTGAAAAGGAGTCAAAGGAGCAAAAACAAACTGCTCGCGAATTTATTGGTAGCAATATCTAATATCAATCTTTTGCCGACGACACAATGTAAAGCCGCGAGAGAGTAATAACGAGTGTGAACAGTTGTGAGCAATCTGGTGTGCACTGCCCCGAACGGGGATTTGTATATTGTGGGAGCGTGAATAAAACTCGCGACTTTACTGTCTTGAAGCAGAGCTAATCTAGAGAGAGAGAGAGATGAACTAATTAAAGGTGAAACTTGTATAAAACTATGAAAAATTTTTGTATATGTCTTTAATGAAGAAGTGTACACGATGTGTCTACATCGAGTATCTAAGTGCAACTGTTATCGATCTTGTACGAATACGATCTTAGAGTCGTTGCTTGTT
>JAIFTH010000608.1:0-21151 GCA_019968535.1 Fragariocoptes setiger | reverse complement strand
TTGTTGTGACGTTGGTTCTGCCAGTGTCGCACAGTGCGTCCAACAGGCAGCGCGCTCGAATCTTATTCACCCGAAAAGACACCCAGACTGTGTGCTCGCTCTTGCGCATAGAACATCACGTACACCATTCTTCTAGATAATACTCATTATTACGAGTCACAATTCGTGACAATTCCCCTTTTTACCAAACTCAAATTTCGGATTTCAAAGTACGCGCAATTTCAGCTGACACCTACCAACCGCCAGGTGGCGCACGAACCGGACGCCCAAAAGCGTGTGTCTCACTAGTCGCATTTCCAGCTTAAAGTCACCACCGCAACTGCAGCTGGTCAATGGATGCGGATATTAATTTCCAAAACAACATTCATTTGGAGCCTCAATATTTTCGTATTACTCGTCTGTTTCCATCGTGTCAATTCTATTTGTGAGATATCATTGTAGCTGAGTGAGCTCAAGAACAATTCTAATTCACAATGCCTCCTAAATTCGACCCAAATGAAGTTAAAATCATCTACCTGAGGGCTGTCGGTGGTGAAGCCGGTGCCACCTCATCATTGGCTCCCAAGATCGGTCCCCTCGGTTTGTCGCCTAAGAAAGTCGGTGACGATATTGCCAAGGCCACTCAAGATTGGAAAGGTCTTAAAGTGACGTGCAAGTTGACTGTTGCAAATCGTCAGGCCACGATAGAAGTCGTTCCGAGTGCTGCCTCGCTCATCATCAAAGCCCTCAAAGAGCCGGCCCGTGATAGAAAGAAAATCAAGCACGTTAAACACGCTGGCAACTTGACCTTTGACGAAATCGTCGCCACAGCCCGCGCAATGAGATCGAGAAGTATGGCCAAGAAACTTGTAGGCACTGTTTGTGAGGTACTTGGTACGGCACAGAGTGTCGGCTGCTCTGTCGAAGGCATGAGACCTCATGATATCATCGACAAAATCAAGGCCGGTCAAATTGCGGTGCCAGATGAAGAATAAAATGTCACTAATATACAATAAACTAAATATTCAGTTACTTCTGTTGTTTTTGGTGATCTCGATTCTTTTCTCAATGACCTGACCTGTCTTAATGTCCTGCGGATATATTCATAATCTCATCCGTCAATTTTTCACAAAGTTTAATTCCTCATAGGGTTCAATACAATATACGAAGATTGTTATGAGATTTTGTACAAGAGAGGTCTGGCTAACCCGGCAAACAGCCTGAGATCTCAGAATTCGAAAGGCGCGCTCTTGTATCACTTGTGATTCGTGGTGTGGCTCATGCTCGTTGACGCTCACGCGTGCTTGCACATCTGGCCGGCTGCATGTGGCCGATAATCGAAGATTTCGTAGAGTTCATGTAGTCAGTATAATTTTCTCTCCTGATATCAGTCATTGAACATTGAATTTTAGCACAGGTTCTCGAAAAACGTGTTCATCATAGATTTAGAGGAGCACAATCAACACAATGCAAGCACCTATCATACTCTTGAAGGAGGGAACTGAGAGTCAGCAAGGTCTCAGTCAGGTCATAAACAACATCAATGCGTGCCAATTGGTGGCTCAAACCATTAGAACGACTTTGGGCCCTCGAGGCATGGACAAATTGATAGTCGATGGGAAAGGAGCAGTCACTATTACCAACGACGGTGCGACAATTTTGAAACAACTCGATGTTGTCCACCCAGTCGCACGCACTCTGGTCGACATAGCAAAATCACAAGACTCTGAGGTCGGCGATGGCACCACGTCTGTCGTTGTTTTAGCGGCCGAATTCTTGAAACAGGCACGCCCTTTCGTCGAAGAAGGTGTTCACCCCCAGATTATCATTAACAGTTTTAGAAATTCTCTTCAATTTGTTCTCAAGAAATTGGACGAGATCGCTGTTAAAGTTAATGATAACTCAGACGAGATCTTCATGAAATGCGCGGCTACCACTCTAAGCTCTAAAATGATCGCCCAAAAGAAAGAATTCTTCGCTAGAATGGTTGTTGATGCTGTCAAATCTCTCGATGGCCACTTGCCCCTTAACATGATCGGGATCAAAAAAGTCAGTGGAGGAGCCTTAGAAGATTCTCAGCTCATTGCTGGTGTTGCCTTCAAAAAGACATTCAGTTATGCTGGCTTTGAAATGCAACGTAAGAAATACCAGAACCCTAAAATTGCTTTACTTAACGTTGAGCTTGAGCTCAAAGCTGAGCGTGACAATGCAGAAATCAGGATCGACAATGTATCTGAATATCAATCAATCGTTGATGCTGAGTGGAAGATTTTGTATGAGAAACTCGAAAAGATTCATAAATCTGGGGCCAAAGTTGTTCTCTCCAAGCTTCCAATCGGCGATGTAGCTACGCAGTATTTCGCTGACAGAGATATGTTTTGTGCGGGCCGCGTTCCAGAGGACGACCTCAAACGAACAATGCGAGCATGCGGTGGGTCAATTTTGACTACTTGTAATGACTTGGAAGACTCAAACCTGGCGACATGTGAATTGTTCGAAGAATCCCAAATCGGAGGCGAAAGGTAAGAATATATGAACAACATCATAAACTTACTCCACCACATAGGTCATCTTGTGCCTTACTCTCATTGATGCAAGTGTTACATGGGTGGAAGATAAATGCCGGCGGTCTACGATTGCTAGACCTTTGGTTTACTGATTTTGTGCCGCTTAGTCTCTCGAGTTGTGCTTCGATCCTTATTGAATGATCCTGCCCATAGTTAAGGGACTTACATTCATCTCACTTAATCTTTGCACAATCATGACAATCTACAAGTACTAATGTATACTTTTACTACCTCATTTACAGGTACAACTTGTTCAAGGGATGCCCAAACGCAAAAGCAGTCACTATCATAATTCGTGGAGGGGCGGATCAACTCATGGAGGAAGTTGACAGAAGTCTCCACGATGCCATCATGGTCGTTAGACGCCTGTATAAGAAAGATTGCTCAGTTGTAGCTGGCGGTGGTGCTATCGAAATGGAATTGGCTCATCACCTGCGTCAACATTCGCGCTCTATAGCAGGCAAAGAGCAATCCCTTGCCGCAGCTGTAGCGAAAGCCTTCGAAATTATACCAAGACAATTGTGTCAAAATGCCGGTATAGATGCGACAACAATTTTGAGCCAACTTCGTGAAAAGCACGCAGGAGGTGCCACATGGTATGGAGTCGATGTCATGGAGGGTGGCGTTGCAGACAACCTTGCCAAGTGCATCTGGGAACCAGCTTACTCCAAGAGAAACTCTATCACTTCAGCTATTGAAGCTGCGTGTATCGTCTTGTCGGTAGACGAAACCATCAAAAATCAAAAGTCTAATACAGATTTGCCCCCAGGTGGCATTCCTCAACCACGTTGAGTCATGCCGATGGGTTGATCTCCGACATGGTACACAGCGATCGTAAAATGTCCCATTTGCGATGTTATCAAAAAAATAAACATCCAATTAAAGTTTCTTATTGGATATGATCTTCTACGTCTGTCTCTGTTATTCGTACCTTCTTCTATTGCATTTGGGTTCATAAAATATAATTAAAGCATGTTTCATTCATTTGCTTGACTTAAGGTCATTTATTATTTTGTCTAAAACGTTTACATTATGATCAAAGATCAACGAACGCAGGTTGTGATAATTCTTCCCTACTCTGTGGTCGGTGATTCTATCTTGCGGAAAGTTATAGGTTCGTATCTTTTCATTCCTGTCAGCATGACCCACTTGCTCTTGGCGTAAGCTTGTGACCCGACTGAGAATTCGATCAATCTCTATCTCTTGCAATTTTTTGTGCAGTCTTTGTCTAGCAACCTTTCTGTTGTCGATTTGAGACCTGCTCTCTTGGCACTCTACAATCACCCCAGTAGGTTTGTGTATCAATCTGACGGCGCTCTCAATTTTGTTAACATGCTGCCCGCCCGGACCGCTCGATCGCTTAGTTTCCATGACTATGTCACGATCATCTAATTGTATGTGAGACTTCAAATTTGGAACCACCGCTACAGTGATAGTAGATGTATGTATGCGACCACTTTTCTCCGTTTTGGGCACTCTTTGTACACGATGGACTCCGGCCTCATGGATGAGATAATTTAAACAACTCGGCCCTTTTACTATGAGTCGAGTGTGTCGTGTACCTCCCAATGAAGATAAATCCTGATCATCGATCTTGGTAATCCATCTTTTTAATGCAATATACTTCAGATAGACGTCGGTCATTTCCCGAGCGAATAGCATGGCCTCGCTACCCCCGACACCGTTGGAGATATCCATAATAAGCTCTTGGTCTGTGTGGGCCGCATCTGAACTTGAATAGAATCTTTTGAATCGAGCGAGAGTAGTTGTGAACGATCTCTGGTGACCCACGAAGTAAGCCACTTTTAACATCACGGGATGGGTGATCTTGATAAACATCTGTAAAATTATAACAATGTCAACAAAAACATTGCAACGGGCCAACGATTGACTGAATAACGCGTGCGCAAATCTTCGTTCCTGCGACCGTTTTTGCATCATGCGCGTCGACCAACACACGCCCACTGTGAGTGTTTTTCACATGAGCGTCGACAGCTCGGCCACAGTGAATCTGAAATAAAGGCAAGGTTCGCGGTCGGATATCAGTGTTCTCGCGTCGCCATCTCATCATCGATATGAACCACCATCGAATTTAATCAAATCGAGCATATCTTCATCTGAAGCATTTGTAAGAGATATTTTTCATTCTCAAATTAGTATCTCACATAGTGAATAAGCGCAATTGTATTCAAGGCGCACCGTAAGATTGCCATTTCTTGCGTTAACATCGATAGCATTTGTGATCTTTGCTCACATTGAGTCAACCCATAATTCAACATGGTAGATAAAGTTAGTAATGTGAATAACAATAGTATTAAAACGACCCCTGCTGAAGGCGTAACTGCAGCTGAGGTGTCTTCAGGAGATATCGGCGCTCATAAACAAGCCGCAGCTGATGTTATATTGAGACGTAATAATAGAGGGTGCAAATCATCAGACTTTTACAAATGGCCCGACCAGCCTTTAGATCAGATGGATAGCACATTGTCGGTTCAACAATATATTCAACAACTTATACGCAAAGATCCGTCAGATGTCGATGCTATATTGAAACCTCCTGAGGGTCAAGATCTCGGAGCATGGAAAATGGAACACTTGAGGCAGTTTTGTATGCAACTCAATGGTCTGGCGGTTAAATTACAGTCTGTCTGTCATCCAGACACGTGCAATCAAATGACAGCCACCGAGCAATGGATATTCTTATGTGCAGCACATAGACAACCAAATGAATGTCCTGCAATTGATTACACTCGTCACACTTTAGATGGTGCCTCTTGCTTACTCAATAGTAACAGATATTTTCCATCAAGAGTTACGATTAAGGATAGCTCGGTAGCAAAATTAGGATCCGTTTGTAGACGTGTCTATCGTATATTCTCACATGCGTTCTACCACCATAGAGCGACATTCGATGAATTTGAAAGTGAGACACTATTGTGCAAACGATTTACTGCTTTTGTCACCATGTACAATCTGATGGCCAACGAAACATTGATCGTACCGATTGGAGGAAGCTGCCAAATCACAGCTGTCTGCACAACTGAACCCACGACCCAAGCATCTAGCACAAATGACCCTTCCATCCCAACGTCGGTCTCAAATGATACAACAGCCACAACAGGAGCCGAGGCACAGGCTATTCCATCAACTACAAAAGATACGGCGCAAGCTAATCAAGAGTGGAACAAAAGTGCAGCACCTACTGAATCTACAGCTAATCCATCAACGGGTGAAAGTTCGGTCCCCACATCGACAGAATCGACAGTCATCGAGAAAGACAGTACCTGATGTCAACATTTGCACTCCTTTATTCAGTGTTCTCATACAAAAGATAATTACTCCTATGAGACATATTGCACTCACATCATCGAAGTGATTTCATGCCCCGACCTTCACTATAATTAAAAATTTCTGATGCACATATATTTGAAGAGGAAAATGATTCTTAAAAGGATATACGTGTCACTGGTGGATGCGAATCGCTTCAATATATGGACATGTAAATATCTGTACACATGAATTATAGTTATATAGTAAACAACATAACACAAGGTCTGATCGTGGAAGAGGCTGCTTTCAAATCATTGCGGATTGGTAGCGGTCTTGTGTTGCTTCAACACTGTTTCGAACGAATCTAGATCGCGCTTGAGACAACGAACTTCGTTGGCAAAAATATCGACTGATTTGATCGACTCACTTATTTCGTCACATTTTGCTATCAACCGATACATTGATTTGATGTTTGCATCAACATCGTCACAGGTTAGGCCAACAGATTGCTTAAGTCCGCATAGACAATCAACGGAAGCTTGAGTAGCCTGATGAGTACAATCACGTAAATGATCGAGTACATTGGTGATATTGTTTGAGATGAGATCGAGTTGCAATTCAATCTTCTGTAACGTTCCAAAACGTTCTGGTTCTAATCTTGTTGCGTTATTTCCTGACTCATTGGACATAATGTGAAGAGGTTGTAATCGAGGTAAACGTGGAATCGGTTGTTTCAATACTTTAGTGGCTTGTTGTTGAGTGCCATCGCCGTCATCACATTCACCACTATGTAAACATGATTCTGATGCAGTGTCATCGCTTGCCAGCGATATTTGCTGATATGATCTCAGTAAAGTGGATTCCACGCAATCAGATGATGACTCAAGCACTCTCGCTTCCGCGGACTGATCTGTGTCTAACTGTTGGCTCTCATCAGAAATTCCTTCTGAGATCTTGTCACTAGAAGTAGCCATTGGAAGTTTGTGCGTTTTTGACTGATTCGAGGCAACTAGCTCACCCCGATATCGGCGCTGGAAGACTCATATGGATTTTATGAGCCTATCTATCGAATGTTTTTGTGGTTTAGTGTCTTCTCGAACGTCAGCTTGATCTAGAATGTTGACAAAACGTCACGCGCTACAGTGGCCCAAGCAAGATCCTTTATTGCCATTTTCTGTGATATTGTTATAACACATAGATGCAACCATTTCATAACTATTTGCTTGAAATGTTTTTTGAAAAGTTCTGATAGTATGTCTTGGTGAAATCACCTATGATATTACAGGCACATTCTGGAAGTTTGTAGGATGACTCCTGAGCAGGTGAGCCTGAATAAATTGAGAACGGTGCAATTGTTGTGCACGGTGCAACAATGGAATTGTCGGCCACGGCGCAGCAATCACGCAAAATTGAATTACTTCCTATGATGCAATTTTTTCCTATGTGCACAAATGAGCCAATTTGGGCAGCTTTGACTATAGTGGACTCACCTATGTAAACGTGATCGCCGATATTCATGCAAAAGAATGCCACTCCTTTAAGGTATTTCCGGAAGGCCGGCCGTAGAACACATCGACTACTGACTATACAATATCGTCCAATTTTTATATTGGCTAGATCGCCGCGTAATATGCAATCGGCGTGCAGGATTGAACATCCAATGAGAACAATGTTCTCGCTTCCACACAACACTGATCGCCGACATACTTTGTTACCAGAGGCTGTTTCAATACAATCTCTCTCCTCGTAGTAAATCGGAGGAGGTTCCGCGCTAGACCATGGAGGCTGGGGAGTGTCGATTTCGAAATCCTCGTCGATCATTTCCGCTGAATTTTATTCGTTAAGAGCTCTTCTCGTTGTTGAAAGTCAAAACACAACCAAAATGAATTGAAGTATGAATGTTCTAGCAGCACCTGTCCGTACACTGAATGACAAAAATAATTCTACAGCTAATATAGAAGTGTTGTGGTGCATGGTGCACCATAGAAGTCACCAACAGTAACTCATGGAACAGCAATGCTCCGAACCGTATGTTCATTGTGAGCAATAGTAGTAAGTGGTAGTAAATAGTAATAAATCATTTTCAACTTTTCATATTCCATCGATACTCTCAATGACCATAAATTTCATACTCTCACGGCTACCTTCTATAATGAGGCTGGTGTTAGCCAACTATATTCATGATGCTTGTTATAACTGGGCACATCATAGTTGATTGAGTCGAATTTGGAATGAGTAGTAATGAAACTCAGCAAATTGAATGTAATTATCGCTCTAAAGTGTAAACCAAAGAGATCTACAAAAAATGACGAAAAAAGTTGAATTTCTCCAGAAATCAATCTATATTGCCTCCTGTGTTAAAAATAATATTACACTCTGCAAAACCAATTTTCAATGATTTACTAGAATAGTACGTCAAATTGGCGTGGAGAACTAAGATTTGAGTGCAGTAATTTGCGAAAAGTGGTCATCTGTTTGCACGGACTCCGTTATTGTGGTTGGTGCTGGACCAGTACTGCTGGTCATCATCATTGTTGTTGCTAGCTTGAGCTGCTCAACGCGTATTCCACACCACCCATAGCGTGAAATACTCAGTATCAATACTTGCACCCTACAGTTAATACCCAATTTCCTCTTCTAAAATGATTTCCATTAAGTTAATATGAGATTCATCATCAATGCAACAAGTTATATGAACGTGCCAGTTCAACGCTTCGCATATATTTATTTTTGTTCCAAGCCCTAATTCGACACCACTTCGATCGCATCAAAGATGTTTCTCTGTCCACTAACACCTTCATCTCGTGAGGAGAAAAAGTGTAAACGGCACAGTGATCAGGACCACAGCAAGTATTATACAATCGGACCAAGCTTGCAAGAGATCGCTAAATACACTCCAATGCGTGTAGTGCAAGATTATCAAGCCAAGGATAGTGACGAACTCAGTGTGAGACGAAACGATTTGGTGACATTCTTACAGCGTGATTTAACTTATGGAGATTGGTCATATGTGGCTTTGGGTCGTTCTGCGTTGGTTGGTTTTATTCCCACCGGTATTCTGCGTGAATGCCATGATGAAATACCTGTTCGTAAGAAAACTCCCCATTCAGCGAGCACGAACCAAGTGAATCGTCCACACAGCTATGAGAATCATAATCAGCACTCGACGCACAAGAGTCATCAAGATCACAGCGGCCATCATCACCACCAACACAACAACAATCAAAATTATCAACATCAGAACAATCACACAATCTGTCATCCGCACCACCAAATCCCACTCGATAACGATCAGCACCATCAGCACCACTGCCACCATCACAATAGTCAGCGTCAGCATCACCAGCCCTCGCACCACAACCATTTACACCATTATCACCAACACAAACATCGCCTTCACCATCATCACAATTCTCTGCCTCATCCGGTCCACGATGGCGCTCGCTACTCGAACATTCACGATGATCGAGGCTTTCACAATGGAAATGTTCACAATGACGATGTTCCATTTCATCGACGCCCATGGGGCAGTTATTTGGTTTTGTACGAATATCGTCCATGTAACGAGAACGACATAGGTGTAGACCCGAATGAAGCAGTCACAGTGCTAAACAAGGACGATCCAGATTGGTTTTGGGTGGCGCGTAACGATGATCAAGAAGGGTTCGTTCCGGCTCGATTCTTATGTCCATACGAGACTGTCCTTGATCTGAAAGCGCATCACCGTTCGCGCCCGAGCTCGCCTCTACATCAGAGACGTGATCACTTGTATTATAATGACTCAATGATCAGGGTTAATGAGAACACAATGGACGAAAATTCTGGCATTGAGAACAATAAGCCAATAGTTGACGACTTGATGAACACAATCGACAGCGCAATTGTTAACGAATCGCACCTGGGACTTCCGTTAGGAGGGTGTTCTCCATCTCCACCGGGTAGCGCTAACATATATCAAAATCAAGATATTGTCCCCCCAAACGACAGTAACAGCCTTGAGAAAAATTAGCACTGAGAAAAAATTCCACAGATTCATTTAAATCTTGTGAAAAAATGTAATGAAATGTTGCTCAAATGGAAAATATTATTTATCGATTGACAAAAATAACGATGATGATAATAATCATACTTATAATAATAAAAACACGTGCCTCATTTTCACGCTGTGAGCTTAATACGTTGAATTAGACTGATTAGGGATTACAATGTTACTGGAGCATCTTTCGATACAGTTTCATCCGGATCAGATGAACACCGTTCCATGATAGCAAACTTTCGTGCTGTCGCGTTGCGGGGCAAATGCAAACGCACAGTCTCTCCGTCGACGATCTTGAACTTGGTGTCTTCATCGGCGTAACTTATTTGACCTGAGGGTGCCGTGTTATCCACTTTGACTGCTTTTGCTGCTTTTGGTGTTAGCTCGTTGGCGCCAGGTGCGGAACGGGCCCAATCGTATCGTGGGCGACAGATTTTTTCGCAATCATAGGCGCACTCGTCATCGTCGCTATCGATTTGACATCCAACGAGGTCGCAATCCCAAAAACAATTATAGCGGTCGCGTTGACGTGATAAGCTCGTCAATCGTGATGATCCGCCTATGTTGACGGTTATCACGGCCAAAGCCACCGTGGCGCACATCAACACGCCTAAAGTGACGATGATTGCCCGCTTGCTTTGCATTGTTGTTTGATCTTGAGATACTTGTATCACTTTCACTCACTCTATTGTAGATGATTCAGGTGCTAGATTGATTAAATTTTTGTAATGCGTTTTACTTGTGCTCGTTGGCTGACTAGCGAGTCGATAAATTGTTGAGACTCTTGCGTCGGTTGTTTTTATAGCAAAATATTGCACTCGAGCAACTGTTCGAATTATGATAACGATGGTGTAAATATTAGCTCATTTCCTGAATTGAAGTGAGTCAGCAAAAATCTGGAATTTTTGATGAGATGATCTGGCAAAAAGTTTGCTGATTGTTTTGGAAATTTGTGTGATTGCCTAACCAAGCCGACAGGTGAGTGAATTGGCAGCCGATGAAGTTTGAGTCGAGTCATTGCGCCTACATTAAATTGACCCTTTCAGCAGAGCATGATGTCGTCAATAGGTGTTGGCATAATTTCGCTCCGATTTGTTTGCTCTTGTTGCTATCGGCAAAGAGCGACTGCTATTCGTTTGTAACATGTGCAACTAGATAAAATTATTTGAATAAGTTACATAACAAACCTTCGGTGATGGCACACAGCGAATGTTTCGAAATTTCTGGCAGTGCTGTATTCTTTCCAGGTGAGACCGAATCACACATCATGATTTGTCAAATCATGTAAAACAAAGGATCGGAAATAAGTGAGTAATAAGTATGGTTGACACCATGTGAAGAGTATATTTCAACCAAATACTAGCCCTAGGAATATGAAATTTTCCTGTACAGGATATGTCAACGAGAAAAACAAATATAATATTAGAATGAATCGATTATTGTTTAGAATGAATGAGCAAGGAACTTTAATGAAAGACCAAAGGAGCGTCATCGGCACATGGCCTTGCAGAGTGGATTCTGATGAATTGGTGACATCATCGTCTCATTAGTAAATAATACTAAATGATTAGTTCATTCATCAAAATAACTTTAACCGCTTCTATTGTAAGGGGGTTTGAAACTTCGTACAAATTTGACGCATTGATTGTAGTGAGGATGTAAAGATTCCACTCACGATCCGCTACCAGGTGACTTAGTCAAGGTCAAACTAGTTATCCGATGTTTCGGTTCATGAACCCGATGAGGTACTGTCTGTGTTAGGTCTAATTCTCTTTCTATTTACAGAATACTGTTTGATGAATGAAACGAAACTCAAAACGGCGTAGTAGACTGATACAATAGATAGGCCAAGCCAAAGGGCAAGTAAACCACCCAAGTTTCCCACCATATCAGTCCAATGAAACTTAGGTAGATATCTGTGAACCGTATGTTGAAAATCTGAGTACTTGATTGTGATGAGAGCGCAGCATTGACGATGAGCTTCATGTGTTCTCTTTTTCTCCTCATCTTCCGCAAACATGATGTTCGATTCTGGAGGCCAGATGCTAGTTTCTTTCTGAACTGAGTATCGAATTGTGACACATTCAGCTGGGCACACGCGTTGACATGTGCGACGATTGCGCTCAAAACATGTGTTGTATCGTTTTATGGGGGTCGGATCTAATTTTTGCCAGCTGGAGTATGTGGTTCCATTAGACCACTGACATGGATAAAGTTTGGCTTCCGGATCATAGACGTCATTTTTGTAGTACGGTATAAGTGTTGGCCAACAGTTGCATGTTTTTATTGTATGTTCTACAATACAATTCTGTATGCACGATGCCCTATTCAGAGCGATACGAGTTGATACGTTGAGGCTTTTAATATAACTTTTAATATTCTCGGTGAAATAATCGCGACAGTGCGTATCATACGGATAACCTAATCGATACGTGTCTGTGCGCGATATGTGAAAATCATACTGATAACCTCGCGTGATGTAATGGTCCATCTGAGCTTGTTCACCAACTTGTTTCCTTGAATGAAACAGAATTCTACCTCCTATTTGTTTTGATGTGTCTGAGTAGTCGTCTACGCCGAAATTGATGACAAATTTAACTATTTGCTTTGTGTTAAAGTATGAATGAACTGCCGTAGATGATATACGCGATTGATTGAACAATTCAGGTTGATTATAGAGACTGTACCATAGGGCACCTTCAAAAAATAATGTTGTGCATCGACGATCTTGGATTGAATCGATTCTAATCAATTGAGCACACTCAGCTGTGTCAGACCAACTTCGTGAACAATCCAGCCACGATATAAAGTTATTGATATCAGGCTTGATGTCAAATTGGTCATTCATGGTATTTTTAGCCGATTCCATCAATGGATCGATTTTGCATTTCCGGAACAATCGTTCGAGTGTGGTACGATGTTCGAGCAACATATCTCGAGTCATATTGAATAGCTTATGATCTTCGTTAATAGGCAATAGACCGCTGGTTTCGTAGGCTTTTCTGAACAGAGGGTACTTTTTCATGAGCTTTCTCACAGAGACCCTATTGTTGTTACAAATTGTTATGCCCGGAAAGTTGTCCAATAGTTTTCGGGGCACATGCTCGTACAATTGCACTGTGCTCGGATAGGCCATGTAGCTTACGATGACTGAATAACATTGTGAAAAACATAGCGCTGCCAGCACTAGAACAACAAATGCACGAAACAGATTCCTGGTTGTTAAGAATGATTTTAGTTTTGATTTGAGTGTTATCGCAGGAAAATGTTGAAGAGCTAATTCTGACTTGGTCGATGCATTAGAATATCTTGATTCAGCATAACCTATTTTTTCGTCATACAACCTGTTAATAGATAATCTGTCGGCACCAAGCGGCTCTGCATGATATCTTCTGTAAAAACTTGTACGATTAGTCCAATAAATATTCGACTCACTCTCATATTCTTCAAATGATCTCTTGAAATCATCATGATTGGTTAACGCAGCTAATGACTTAATCTCCGAGAGCTTCTTGCGCTTTACTGAAGCGTGTGGCAGCACTTTCTCAACGTTGCTATTGTTACTGAGAACGAACTTAATTCTTTCTCTTACCATGATATTATGAAAAATTAGTCACTCAGATAAGGATCAGATATATTGTGATTTTCACAATTCAATTCATTCTTTGCTTTAATTTTGGATCATCATATAACTTTCACGAATAAGACATGTTGTTGATCTTCTGATGATATTCAAATAAAAGTCTATAAGTTCTTGGCGATAATCTCTCTTAGTCTAGTCTGGTTGGCTCCGGAGAATGAGTCCAATTTTTTCCCACCCTTCATCAGAACGAAAGTGGGCATATTGGTGATGTTGTACTCGGTTGCGATGTCTTCGCATTCATCTACGTCCACTTTGAGGATGACAAGTTTACCGGCGTGCTCGGTTTCGAGCTCGTCCAATACCGGCGATATTAATCGGCACGGACCGCACCAAGTTGCGTGAAAGTCGATCACGACAAGCTTGTGGCCAGCATTTTTGAATTGCTGCTCAAGGTCTTCTTTGTCCTTAACATGATGAGGTGCCATTTTACTGTTTGCCGGAATACAAATTTATACGGAATACGGGTGCTGGCGGTGATAGAGAGGCGTTAATATCCGATTGATGGCATTCAGAATTGATGAAACAAGTGCCTCAGAAATATTCAAATTGAATAATGATAGGTGTGAATCAAGTGCCACTGGGTGTAACATGCGATATTAATGAAGCAGCATTCCTCGATGTGTAGGGATGATAAGAAAAGAACGAGCAATAAAAATAATAAAGCAAAATTGATTTTTATTCACAGGAAAGCAGTTTCTGACGTGGTTATTCTTGAGTCAGTCAACGTACTGGGACAATTTCATCCCCCATTGCAAACGCTGTTGTTGCTTTGATAGCCTTGTGGCTCTATTGTCTGCCTTGTGTCTGCGAGAGACTGCGTGAGTCATTCAGCATGAGGCGGTCCAAGCCATGCCATTCAACACGTTCACTAGAGGGCGCGTCATCTCTTCGATGACACAAATCTGCCATTCGAACGGTCACTTGTTTAATGATAGAATTTCGATAGCCTCTTCAATTGTGGTGGCTGTTTGCTCGATACCCAGCCTATTTGTATTCGGTTCTAAAGTCTGTTGATGGACGGGAACAATCTTGCTATCCAATTTCAACTTTTGCTCTTGCTTTTCAAGAATTTCCCGTTCACGTTCCAGCTTTTGTTCAATCTCGAATCGGGTCGATTTTTTGGGCTCTGCCTCGCTAATTGTTGGCCTAATGACACGCGCTCCACTCGAGAGATTAGACACGACAGGTACGAATGATGTAGCTTTTGCCTTCAATTTTGTTTGAGCTACAGTGGCTGCCATTTCTTCTTCGTACGCTATTTTAAGCGCCGCCTTACGTTGACGTTCTTCTACCAATTTGCGCTCTCGTTCTTGTTGGCGTTCCAGCTTCCTATTGATATGCTTATCGTCATCTTTCCAATATTCGTCCTCTTTTTGTTTCTGAATTGCTTGGTTTTTCATATTCTTGGCCGCCTCTTTTCGTTCCCTGGCTTCGGCAGCCTTTGTATTTATGCCCATTTTCTTGCCCATTGTAACAGGCTCTGATCAATATAATTACCCAATAGTTAGAAGAATCTTAATCATCGCTAAGCGACTGGTGTGTTGTTTAGCATGGCTCAACAATAACAACAACAACAGCTGACTTGATGAGAGTGTTAAAATCAAAACCGCCAGGTGGCGCCCGGCGCCAATAAATAGTGGTTCTGTGAAAAATTTAAGGATAATTTAACCTAAGGTGGCAGAAATAAGTCTGAAATAGGGCCACAAAGCTCGAGTCGTATGTTTTTACCCGATGTTCCCACCCCCTGTAGTAAATATAGTTGTTGCTCTCATTATTGAAGGTCTCCTCATGTTTTGTCGTTACTGGTACGCTTTTTTGACATTAGCCATCTGGTGGTGACTCGGCGCAACTTTTGTGAAGCAAGCTGCTTGCGCATTGAGCATCAGTGGAAATCAAAATGTGCCTGTTTTGTTGTGGATCACTACGGGGCGTGGGCAGCATTTATTTGTCAATTAAACTACCAGCCATTACGTGAAGAATCGACTATGTCGATGTATTTTATTGTAAATTCCAGTCTTACCATTTGAATCTTATTTTACATTATTTCATCAACATCTAACTTGCTACTTTAGCTCATCAACGGCAACTGTTCATATCCAAACCTGGTCCTGAAAGTCTCATCATGTCGTTGGCGGCACCCAAAATTCATAGAACCACAGCTGTAGCACGCAAGATTGTTGGAGCAGACGAAAGTATGTTCTACAAGGCCTTCGAAGACACCCCTAAAGTGCAGATCTCTTCACCCAAAGAATTGGAGAACGAATTTGCACGCTGCATGACGACCATATCCAATACAAGTGCCGACTGGGATCGACGCGTCGAAGCCCTCAAGCGTTTTAGATCTCTATTCAATTGTGGCATAGCAGATTGTGACGACCTCCCTTCTACACTGAAAGCGTTGGAAATATCATTCCAAGCCAACTTGCAAGATTTGCGCTCACAGGTGGTTCGCGAAACTTGCATCACTATTGCTTTTTTATCGTGCCGTTTACAGCAAAAGTTTTCACGTATGGCTGAGGTTCTATTTCCGTCCCTTATCAAGCTCTTACCAAATAGTGCGAAGATAGTCTCTACATCGGCGTCTGTAACGATTAGATTTATCATCCAATCATCCCACAGCCCCCGTCTCATTCCGATTATAAAATATCACCTCATCAATTCCAAATCTAAAGAAACACATCGGGCTTTGTGTGAAATTGTCGAACGTATCGTGCACACTTGGTCCGCTCAAATCCTCGAACGATGTGTCAACGATTTGCAAGAGGTCATACGTCTTGGCATTTGTGACTCTGATGAGCAAGCTCGTATTTACGCACGGCGAGCGTTCAACGGTTTTGCCGATGTTTTTAAAGACAATGCCGAACAGCTTTATCAATCGTTGGGATTACAACGACAGCGAATGTTGAATAGTGAGAACAACCTGGCAACCATGTCCAACCATGGAAGCACAAATTCTCTTAATCATGGTATGACGCCTTATGGTACTTCTGGCCCTACATCTTTGATTGCCCGTAATGTTGCAGCACCAGAAACCACTGGACCTAAAAGCACATCGTCAGTCTCAGGATCGGTAGAGAATCTGTATGGCTTTTCTTCTCTTTTGCAGAAAAATATCGCTTCACGTCAAGTGACAGCCGGAGCAGCTACACGCCGTACACAACCGAGCGATTTTGGATTCAACCACTCGAGCACCAGAGTACCGTATTCCAATCGCTCCGCAAGTGTTATAGATGAAGCCGCGCAGCGCCGTGCTAAACAGCGTGCATACCTCAGCACTATTTATCACAGACCACGTCCGATGCCCACCCCTAACAGTGACTTAAAACCGATCAGCAAGCCGGTAGTGGATGTTCCAGATAGTACCAAGCCAAATGATAATCAGCTGATGAGCTTGCTCAAGTCGATGGTGGATTACAATAGCAAAACAATTGGATACCTCACGGAACGATTGGAAAGCCACTCCAGTCATGAAATAGCTGAAATCTTAGACGACCTCATGCCTCCTCTCATAAAAGCGTATGACCATCAGCAAACCACTGTTCGCAAGGCAGCCGTCTTTGCTATGGTAGCAATATACCGCAAAGTGGGCAAGGAAAAATTAGAGCCACATTTAACAAGCCTGAGCTCAACAAAACGAAAGCTTTTAGATTTTTATATTGAAAAATCCAACAATATAACGTCGAATGCCTGTGCGTGATCCATGAATGAATAAATATATAACAGTTTTCGAATATTATTACATTGAGATGAGTTATCTTTCCACAAGAGCATCGAGAGTCTGCCGTTCGACTTTCCGTCTGGGTTCGGGTTGTGATTTCGATTGTTTGAAATACTGAAGCACTATGTAGCGACCACAGACGTTGAAGCCGTTAAGGTGATCGTATGCATTTTTTGCATCGAAAATGTCTTCATATACAACAAATGCACGTCCTTTTGAATCTGAGGTACTTCCAACGCGAATCTGTCGGATTGCTCCAAATTTCCCAAAGATTTCATACAGTTCGTCTGCCTTTAGGTTGTATGGCAGATTTGTGACATACAATATCCTGTTAACGTCATGTGGTAGACGTATGTTGGCACGTCCCATAGCCATGTTGAAGGTGGATGCGTGGAAGCTTGTGATAAATTGTGTTAAAAGCAAAGATGAATACTAATATATGAAATAATCAATGGAGTTCTTTCTATATAAAGTTTAAATTATAAATCACAAACCATAAACCAAGAACAGCTGTTCCTATTCTTTGTCCTGAAATACAGTGTCGTAAGCGCAGCGTGCATTAAGCCTCGTAAGGGCGACTCGTTCAAATAGTTATACAGGTTGTTCCAAAATTGATGTTACTGAACTGATGGTAATTTTAACGTTCGACAGGGGTGTTTGATATCATGGGGTACAATTTTTCGGCCTTTCGAGCAAGCAATTGAGAATAAGTGAACATAATAGATAAATTCAATATAAAGAAAATGAGATAGAGAGAGGCGAGTATGAACTTACTCTTGTCATCACGCCAGTTGGGATACCTGAAATGAGTGTGCCCACAATGATGCCCAAAATATAAATGACAATCAAGAGTTGGACAAAGAATTCTTTGGTTCTGAGCTTTGAAACTAACGGCCACATAGGGCGGTTGAAGAAGAATATCAAAATCATGGTGATGAACAGATGCCGCACGTGAACGAGTCGGCTTGTTGAATGACCTTGAAGTAACCGGAGATGGAGTCTTGCAACCGTAACAGCTCAATAGTTTGAGCCTCAAACACTGACGGAATCAAGCGATGGCGCGAGTCGCTCGATTTAAGCTCTTGTTCGTGGCCACCATGATGGGCGTGCGCCAAGATTCGACCAGATTCGTATTATCCGTAATGAGATCAGTTTGAAAATACTCTTGCAAATAGTGTCGAACCTTTCGATGCTCGTTCGCAAAATCAATCTTGCCAATTATTAACGAACGTTCATTGTGGCTATCATTGATGATATTATTGTGTGTGTTGCTACAATGCTTAGTGTACTGACTAATGATGGTGGGGATGTGACCGATTTTGCACTGTGCCTCGGCTAGTTTTGCCTTGACGTGTTCGCCGTGCAATCGGAGATCGTGTGCCAACAAGTACAAGTGCGTCATCGGTATGACCATGCCAGTGGCCAGCTCGAGCGAGGACACAACGATCTCGAACATACCCCAGGCAAGGATGTAATTGGGCGGCACACTTGTATTGCGATAGCTTGATCGAGTGATAAAACAATATGGGACCAATGAACAGCGAGCTAAACACAAACAGGCCAGTGTGGCAGCGACTAAATCGCTACTACGCATTAAAAACTTGATTGACAAATAGTGGTAAAATCTTTATTTTGTAATATCAATTCCACAGAGTTCCAAAATTAGAACGGAATGTTATCCTCAACGCATTAGTGCTTTGGTAACTACCTTGGCGTCAAGCTGCTTCAAATCACGATAGGTTTGTCCTACACCAACAAAAACGATAGGCTGGCCAGTGACATAAGTCATAGAGATTGCTGCACCAACTTTGTCGTCTATTGTATCAAACTTTGTCAAGACAATTCCGTTAATCGCGGAGCGCGTCGAGTCTTGAGCATGGCAGCCACAATCAATCAACGCGTTATTGAACTTCGTCAATTGGTCGACGGCCTCGTTGCCGACTAAAGCCTCACCAACAAACAATGTCAAGTCAGGCACGTTTACCTTGATGAGCTTCGCCAATTGGCGCATGAGAGGTTCGTTATCCTGCATTCGACCAGCTGTATCGATCAAGACACAGTTGAAGCCGCGCGATCGAGCATAATTGATGCCTTCCATGGCTATTCCGGCGCTATCTTTGCCATAACCACGTTCGAATAGCTCAACAGCATCATCATACGTAGATTTCAATGCTTGCACGTGCGTTCGCAATTGTTCTATAGCCCCTGCTCTGAATGTGTCACAGGCAATTATTAAAACACGCATCTTGTTGCTCATAAGCCAGTTGGCGATCTTAGCAAGGTTCGTAGACTTGCCAACACCGTTCACACCACAAAACACAATTACATAAGGAGGATTAGGCTTGGCCTGGATGTCACGAAGTATGTTGATTACTCGGTTAGGTGTCAAGATGCGCAACAACGATTCTTCTAAAGATTTCTTAACAAGACTCTTGAGCCCCATCCAGGTGGTCAGTTGTTGACCTTCGAGTTTGATGGCGACACTTTCACACAGCTTTTCAGCCACTTCTGTAGCGACATTTTTAGACGTAAGATGGTCTTTCAAATTAGCTAAGATAGGCTTAAGGTCTTCTTGAGTTATAGCCTTTTTGTTTGAGATTTTTCCCCATAAAGAACTCAAGTAAGAGGGACCATCTGCACTGTCTTCTTCGTCCTCACTTGATGATGATGATTCAGATAGCTCCAGACTAGTGTGGCGCATATCGATATCTGTATTTTTTGCTATTGAAGCGGTGTTTACAGTCTCAGGAGCATTTTCGCTGGGGCGTTTACTAAAATCAAACTCATCCGGATTGGAACCGTTTAGTTCCCATTGACGAGCTGCCTTGCCTTTCTTCTTCTCTTGAAATGGTTTAGTCTTCTTAGGCTTAGGTCCATCAGATTTTGGCTTAGCCCCGGATATGATTTTGCTCAGAATGGTTGACGGAGCTTTAACAACGCTGGCTTTGTTGGTTTCGCCATTAGTTGGCGCTGGTTTAACGATGATAGAGGCCACAGTTTTTTGTGATTTAGCACTAGCCTCAAAACTGCGCATCGGCTTTGGCATCGACACTGATTGATATGCCTTGACACAATGACGATAAACACCTACGAATTGCTCGCTGAAGTCAATGATGTTGTACCCATCGTCAATGATTATATCACAAAAATCAAGTCGCTTTCGTTGATTAGCTAGTGCCTCACGATTCGCCGGTCCGGAGCGCTTGCGAGTGATTAAACGATGCAAATCGAGATTTGCATATTTATCACGGAAAGCAAGTTGAATGTCGTCGAGAAACTTGTCAACATAAGACAGAGTTAGTGATTTTTGATAGCCGACGACGTAAACGAGCTCGAATTCATTGTCGAGGGCATACTTGAATTGCAGTTGGTCTGTGTGATATTGCTCGATACGCTCTTCAAGAAACACATGCTTGATGAGTCCATTGACGAGATTATTCAATGTCTTGTTGACGGTAGTGAACAAGACAATCCCAGATTTGCCAAAGATTACAAATATGTCCAACATTTTTAGTTTATTAATAATGAAAACGGTGGATTGATTAGAATAGAAGTGGCGATGTAAAACAATGTGATGCGTTGTTTTTCTTCGTTTCTAGGGCAATGCATTGAAAACATCCCTGAATGCTGGGTAAGAACCCTAACATCTGAATGATTGAATGGGAAATTTAGAGATGTCTTTTTGAGTTTTCTCCCAAAACTCTTTCTGTCAATGTTGAACTCAAGCGTTTATAATCTCTATGTAATCCCAGAACGTCAGTAGTATTGAAAAAGCTCTGAGTCAGGTCAGAAAAGTCACCGAATTCCTACTTTCAGAATGTAGGTTTATTTATCTTTATACAGTCAAAAAGCGACGTAAGACACGTCAGCTGAATATCCGCAGGCGCGCTGCCTGTTGGACGCACTGTGCGACACTGGCAGAACCAACGTCACAACAA
>JAIFTH010000607.1:0-21171 GCA_019968535.1 Fragariocoptes setiger | reverse complement strand
CACAAGAATTGACGTGAATACGAGGGCAAATACGGGCGTGAATACGTTTGCTCAGCGAGCACGGGGGAATGCTTGCGACTCACATGTACGCCGCACAAAAATTGAAACAATGTGAGAAAGATTTGTATCATAATTGATAGTGATGCACAAACATCGTGCGCGGGAGCTGCGACAGTTAAGGAAAGGCTTGATCGTGAAAGAGAGCAGTGCAGAAGGAAGAAGCAAGGGGGACAGTGAGAACGATTCTGTACTAAGATTGGAAGATCTCATATTATTGAATTGTGTATTGCACAAAGATTTTATAACGCTTAGCATCGTGCGTTAGGTAGCACAGGATCTGTTGATCGCGCCAATTCAATCATTATTGATTGAATGTTGACGACGAATCTATTTCGACTCGCGGGCTTGCATTCGCTTTACTTCTTCACACTCACAGTTTGGGTAAATGTTGAGAATATCTCACTTTTGATTTCGTCACCTTTTCCAACTCACTTTATTATTCACTCGATAGCATTTGTTGACTATCTCTAATTCATTTCAAGACATATTAGCCAATATCAATATTGTATCTACTACGGCATCGTTAAGATAGGTTCTAGATCATGTCTAAAAATTGTGAGCCTTTTAGTCGAATCATCGACCGTAACATAAAGAAATTCGAAGGTTTTACACGGATAAGTGGCACTGAGACTGTATTCTGTAACTATTGTGATTCATCACTATCTGTCACGAGATAAACAATACAAAGCCAGCTCAAAGCACACTCGAATACGAAAGGACATTTAACCAATGCTAGGAGAAGCGTACCAACTATTCAAACTTCTATTCACAATGCATGTGACTCTATTGATGCAAAAGATCAAAAACTATTTAAGCGGGACCTCACTAATATCTTTGTCGGATTGAACTTGCCATTCATCAAGCTGAACGATCCTCTATTTTTCAAATTCATCAAGAAATATACTGGTAGGGCGGTGGCCGATGAATCAACGATTCGAAAGAACTATGTAGCTTATCAGTATCAAGAAACGCTTACTGCTATTGGTCAATCCATTGGTAAGAAGTTTTACATCTGTATTGACGAGACAACCGATGCAAATAATGAACCGGTTGTGAATGCGCTCATCGGCAAGTTGGATGATCATTTATGAGAAACCTTTCTTGCTGCATGGGAGCTATATTGAGCGGATGAACGCTCAAACAATTAATAGATGTATTCGCGAGGCTTTATCGATACTTTTCTTGCCTGAACAACCAAATTATGAGCAATTTGTTCTCCTCATAACAGACCAAGGTTCCTACATGCTTAAAGCTGGCCGTGATTTGAAAGAAGAGTACGATCACAAATTCTTCCACGTTACATGTGTCGCCCATGCCATCCATAGAATAGCCGAGAAGATACAGTCAGATCATTCAAGAGTTGATGCACTTGTATCACATTACAAGAGCTCAATGGTGAGATCTAATCGACAGGTTTGAAACTCCCAACATTTCCTGTGATTACGAGATGGGGAACTTGGCTTCGATTTGTTTCGTTTATCAATGAAAATTACACGACAATCGAATCGTATGTTGTTGGAATCACTGATGAAGATGCATCAATTTCGATACCACCCATGCAGCACTTGATGGAAGATTGAGAAGTTTGCCTCAGAGATCAAATTGAGTATGTTGGCAGCTTCAATTATTTGCCTGAAATCATTGAGAAGTTAGAAACACAGGGCCTAACTTGTAAAGAGCAGAGGAGTCTTGTGGATGAATGTATGAGCAAGCTTCCAGCTAAATATCAATTGGTATTGATCGAAAGCTTACTCAAAAATCCTGATTATTATGATATCTCGAATAGCGAGAATCCACTGCTTCAATATGCACCAATGGTGAGTTGTGACGTCGAACGTTCATTCTCTTCAATGAGACATGTCAGTTCAGCTCATAAAGACAATTTTTCTCAACCCAATTTGTGTCAATACATGGTGTTGTACTACAATAAAAGTCTGCTGACTTTCGAATAAGTCAAACTTTATGATCAAACTATTGCATTCTAAATCAAACTTTTTGAGTCACATTTTCTCTCGGAATAAGTCTAAATAAAATTCGGGCTCTAGTGATGAACTCACAACAAAAGTCAGCTCAATTAGTGAGGGATTTCTCTTGAGGCGAACGATAATTATTTATTTCTCTCTGGGCAGCGCCAGTCTCTCTTATTTCTTTTCTTTATGTTTTGAGAGCCACGGTTTTTGTCCAATTTATTTTTACACATCAAGATTCGGCTCGGAGCGCAATTGTACACACTCAAAGCTGACACGTTAATCCAATTGCACATGAGATTTGGATTGCATTACAAGTGTAGCAGTGTAATTGTGAGTGCTTAACATTTGTTGGTCAGTCGGTGCACGCTCACGAATGACGCAATTCACTCTCAACGCAACAAACACAACGCGAACGTGCACAATTAGGTTACGTGTGTTACACAACTCGTTACAACTAATGACCGTCGTCGTAGCGATCGAGTTCGTTCAAGTTCAAGCTCAAGCTCAACTGACAGCATTTGTAAGCTGTTTGGCGTTAAATTTGCCGTTTCATTTGCTGCTGCTGCTTCAATGATGATCACTGGCAGTGCCAGAATTGAGACAAAAGCGCGTTTTGTCTAGAAGACGCGTCACGTTGACGCGTTTGCCCGCGCAATTTGCATTGGCACGTACAGTTGTATTGTGACAATACTATTGTCACTCATATTTTTGTCTGCACGTGTGCTCGTGCATTCAACATTCAGCGAGCTCGCTTGCTCGCTACAGATCACAAAGAAGAGTAAAGCTGACAACTGCGACCTGTGAGTCGTAGTTGTCCCGGTTGATCACAACGTACAGCAATGTTTTCATGTGTGTGTGTGTATGTTTGTGTGGCTAGAGAGCATGCGTGGGCCGGCGAAGTCCAGCCACTAGCCGCTGCACTTGACTGCACATAGCGCTATTACACACAGCGCTCTTCATTACAACAACACAATGCACTACAGTAGTTCGGCTTACTGCCAGTGAAAGCTGCCAACAAACACGACAGCGACAGCAACAATAACAACAGTGAAAAAAGCGATCAAGTGCAGGTTTGTAGGCAGACTCGCGAGATGGCACACACGCGCGCACGCACCCACTCGTACACATTGGCCAGTACAAGTTGCATTACAAAACACAAAGCTCAGAGCTTCGGTTAGCTTGTCGCTTGTGTGTCGGAACAACACAACACAGAGAACCAGATGTGAAGTATATGGCATGAGAAAAATTGCAAAAATTGCGACGCCATACATCGAGTTCACACAGGGCGTAGGAGCGCATTATTTAGCACAAAACTCAACACCTCAATCATGTGAGAGCCACAGACAGGCAGACAGAGAATAGACATTAAGCTGGCATTCAAAGTTGTTCGTACGAGCTTGCCACGTGCTAACGCGTTAGCGCACACACACACAAACTGTAACATATGCGCTCTCACACACACACACACGCATACACATGAATAGCAACAACACACGGGTGAGCACACAGATATGGTTAATAAGGATTCATGAGGGAATGATAGGGTTTATTGTAACACACACGCGAACACATCATCAAACTACTGAGATCATCAAACAAAAACTATTGTTGATTATGCGCTGTTCAATCTCACCATCATCATGACAATAGAATCTCAATGATCTAATTTAATGTGTCCATAAGACGAAGAAGAGAAGAAAAAGTATTTAAGAGAACAAAATTTAAAGACAAATCGTCGAACGTTGTTAGTGTGTGCATGATTTTTGAAACATCAAGAATCGAGCATCAGGCAAAATAGAGTCATTCACGAATATCGGCGATCAATTCAAGCAGAGTTTTGCCACCACAACTTCGTTCCTGAAGCGACGCTTCTCGTCGAGCGAATCGAATTTGGGCGAATTTGCGTCGCTCGGAACCGACGACGGCAGTAAAGTTGCCGACGTCGGTGCCGCCGCCTCCTCCGGCCCCGAAACAGTCACCTCTTTTGGTGCTGCTGCTGCTGCTGACTCGACCTCGGACTCTGTGTCGAGCTGTGGCATTGGTAATATCAATGCCACAACGGACAACATTGATTCGTTGAATGAATTGAGCAAAGGTCAAAGTATTCATCGCGACCACCAGTTATTGTTCACGTCGAACAATAGCATCAGCAATCGAAATGTGCCGGTGGCCATCAATAGAACGGCGTCGTCACAAGCAACAACAACAACAAGAGCAGCTCCGAAAACGACAATGAATCAAGTGGGTGCACGATCGCAAAGCATCACCGACATGCCGTCATCGTCGCCTCAGCAACAGCAACAGCAACAACAATGGACGAGTCCTGCAGGCGTGGCCAATGCCGCAAGCAGTGGCAAATCATTGACGTCGTTGTTATCGCGCGCCACGTCAGTGACCACGAGCTCGATGAGCGGACGCGTCAAGTCGGCCGTGGGCCAATTATCGTCGTATCAATTGCCGACAGCGTTGGGCGAACGTTTCTCGTCGCTGTTGAGCACCGGCATTGGTGTTGGCGCGGCGGGCGGAGCAAACGAGCGCCAACGTTGTGTGCTTGTCGTCGACAGCACACCGCTCGCACAATGCAATTGGGCCGCCTACTTCAACGAATGTCTCAATCAGCTCAGAGCGTCGACCATACGCGATTCATCATCAGCGACGTCAGCATCAGTGGCGACAATCAGCGGCCAACAATTGCACCAGCAGCAGCACCTGCAACGCGCCAGTGTCGACGGTGCCACAACAACATTCAATGATCTGATCTCGACACGAACTGGTGCGAGCGATGCCGACGATGCGGTATTGCGCTCGGGATTGGATTTAATCGAATTGCAAGTGGTGCAAGCCCATTGCAAGTTCGCCACCATCAGTGTCGTCACAAGCGCCGGCAACGAAGCACTTCAGGTGCAACGACGCGCCCGCATCACCATCGGTAGCGTTGTGAGCGGCCATGCCAACTCAAGCGCGACGAGCTCGACGAAAATTGAGCCCGACTTTGTGCTTGTGCGCCAGCGAGCTCGTCCTACCGATCGGCACGAACAATTCCAGGGCCTCATCAGTGGGCTCGCGTACGCCAATGTGCCCAGCCTACAACCGTACAGCACGTAAGTTTCGTTCATCGTCAGCAACAACATTATCATCTCTACCTTAGGCGCACCTACGCACCTCGCCACGAGATGGCCGGCACACGAACTGTCTGTCTACGTGTGTGTGAGTGTATGTTTGTTTGTTGACACACAATTTATTGTTGAGTTTCTCTCTCCCTCTGTACCGTGTAATTTTCTGTTTCTCCCAATTCCTCATTAAATCTTTTTCATTGATGATGATAATGATATATTGATCTACCCATTGATTGACTGACTGCGAAACAATCACTAGATGGTTGGTATTCCAAGATCGGGCAATGCTGGTAAGCGAACATTTCATCTATTCGACAACATCTATTGCTATAATCGTCATGAGTGTATTAACAAATTGTCGCTCTATGATAACTTTCTTTTTCTTTTTCTTCCTCTTCCTCTTCCTTTCGTTAGTTTGGACGCTTGGCTGGAGTTCAGCGCAACGTAGGCGCCGACAATTTTCCATTGATTCAGCAGATTTACTGTCAGACACATCAAGAATTGGTAAGCTTTCAATTGCGGTTGTGTGTGTCTTCACACAAAACTCAACTGCTGATTCCATAGTATTTATAATATGAGTCTGAACATTTGACCATTGACGGACGACTAATCATCGCGACTTTTCTTATTTTGTACTTGACTTTATGCTATGCTGTGTGCTGCTTCTGTGTGTGTGTTTGTGTAGCAAGCGCTCGACAAATCGATAATCAAATTTCCGTGGCTCGTGCGCGTCGGTACCGCCGGCAGGGCCAAAATCAAAGTGGACGACTCGACTAGTATGCGCCAATTGGCGTCGATTATAGCAACGGCGGGCCGCAACACGTGCGCCATCATCGAGCCATTCCTATCGCTCAAGAGTGACATTCTGATTCAACGCTTCGGGCGCTCGAAGATATTCGCTTATCAGTGAGTTATTGATTGACACGATAGCATGATATGTCTCACACTCAGTCGTTGTTACACTACTTATTAAACTAACACGTTCATCTATCTATCTATCGAATGCGATTAACCTCGAATGCCTTGAACGATTGATCTATTGATGACTACTGATGACAAATACGAATAATCGTTAGACGCAAAGCAAGCTCCGACAAAGAGGCTCTGCTGAGGACCACGTCGGACAGCATCAACGCCAGCGACACATTGAGCTCGCTGGGCATCACCTCCAAACGATCGTACCAATACTACGAACCCATTCATGTGGAGACTCGCTACAGGGCTTGGATCGAGTGGGCGTGCCAGGCGTTTGAGCCCCGCCTCGACATGTGCGCCATCAAAGTGATTCAGACCATCGACGATCGTGAATTCATCGTTGGCGTAAGTCTATCTACTTCTTGTCGCGTCAGGAGGTTCAAATGAGGATCTCTGAGGACGATTAGTAATGCATCTTCTCGATCTAGTCGATGATTCATTGATTTTACACATCTAGACAACTACTCTCTTCTTTACTTCTACTCGTGTCAGTTGTTGTCAAGATCGAGTATTAAATAACAATACATTCTTTCTTTGATTGTTGCAATTTGGTTGTTCAATTGTTCAGATGTCCGACAGCACAATGAATTTGGTGAGCGAGAATGTGGACGACGATCGTAAGCTAGTGGCCGAGCTTGTGTTGCGCAAACTCAGCCACTTAGTGTATCAGTAAGTGCCCTAGCAACAACAACACACACACACACACACACACTATGTTATTCTATGAGATTAACTAATCATATGCTTGATGAATGTCTGAATTCGTAACAATCACATTGACACTGGCACGCGCACAGCAATCGGTCGGCGGGCGTGGCAGTCAGCAATGCCATGACGGACGGCAGCATCTCCAATCACCAAGCGTCACCAACGAATATTGTGGGCGCGAATCCGTTCGAGCAGTCACCTGTGCGTACTGCATCGGTCGGCATTACAAGTATTAGTGGTGGTGTCGGTGGTGGCCAAAGTGTGAGAGGCGCACCACCCAAAGTGCCAATAGGAACCAATCGCAGCAAATCGGTTTTCTCCGACACTGACATAACAGCAACAACAACAACAATGGGCTCCAACAATCAATTGAGCCAACGTCGAAGTTCACGCGAATCCATTGGCCACACAACAGGAGCAACACCTAATGAGCTCAATGCACGCTCGATGAGCGTCACGTCGGACAGCTCTGCCGGCGGTGGTTTGATGGGTCAAACGCAACAGGCGTTTACGTCGTTCCAGAACAAATCGATCAACTTTTTCAAGCGCCTCGAGCGCCAAGATTCCGCCACAAGCTCACTGATATCCGCACCAGCACCAACACCAACGCCAACAACAATAGCAACAACAACAACGGCAGCACCTTCTGCTACCGTGAGTGGAGGCGTCACTATTCCACCGCGCCCACCCAAGCCACCGCCACCGGCAACGCCCTCGTCGTTGTCATCTGCTGTATCGACGAATCGAAGCCCATCTCAAGCAGGACCGAGCTCCAATGTGAGAGGCAACTCAAATGACGCAACCTTCGCTTCTGCTGCCGCCGTTAACAATAACTCGGAAGCGCTCAGCAACAGCAATGATGCTCGAGCGAGCAACGAGCTAGGAGTTAACGGGCCGGAAAACATTCTCTCGGGCGACCAAAGCGATGATACAATGAAAAATTTACGCAAAACTTTTGCTGGCATATTTGGTGATATGTAAACGAGAAAAGATAATTATCATTTGCTGATGCTCTGATTGTATTTTGATTTGATTGGCCATTCGGCTACAGCCGATAATCAATCGATTTTAATTTCACTCAACTCAAAATTTACAGTTAAAAGTCCTAATTTACCTAAGTGTACACTCTATGCATCATCTCGCTATGTATGTAAGCATTGCTACTGCTACTGCTTTGATTCAACGTGAGTCACCAACGCGCCCGAGTCAGAATCATATCAGCTCTGTTTTTGGCCAGAGATTCGGTCGACAGTAGTAGTAGTAGCAGCAGCAACCACAAAAAAATGAGAGATTACTCACTGCACTATGCGAACAATTAACTCATAAGCAAACTGACCTCTTTTAAAACTGATCTCTTATGGTGACACACACACACACTTAATCTTATCATTGTCACATTCTTATTATTAGCAAATTGTAAAATAATTGTAACAGCAACATTAACAAGAAATCATTACAAGCCTTTTGCTGCGACTATAATCAGTTGCAGTCGTTCCCTACAAATGCAAGCAACATCGACCATTGTGATTGTCGATGCAGCAGCAACATATAACACATCATCATCAGCTAATCATGAATGATTATCGTGAAACATGAATCATCAATTTTTGACTAATTTGTTTTGTTGTAAACATGAACACATGTTCACTACTATGAAAGTAAAAAGTATTTGACGAAATTTAATTCCGTCGTTTAATGAGTTGAAAACAAACGTAACATTCGAATGTCTGTCTGTCTATCTTATTGTGTAATTGTGTGCGATTTCCTGAGCAAACTTTTTACATTACTGTAATGTAGTTGATCAGTCAGCTGACAGGTGACATATGGTATGGCTGACGATGAAAAAGCGACTAAAATTAGCTTAATAATGCGAAATTCTGTGTGTTGTTTTGGTACGTAACAGTTTGTTGCGTAACAATATACTAGTAGCAATGCTACCACTAATTGGCCACCACTCTTTCAATCCAGGGACAAACAAGGCGTGCGGTAGCAATCAGAATCGACTGGGCTGTGTAATCATAGGTTCGCACAAATAGTTTCGCCCGACGTACACGCCATGAATGCGTTAGTCTGTCACAAACACCAACATCTCTCACATTCGACATTTTGGTATCTTATTGAATTGTTGAATACTTACAATAAAGTTGAACAATTTCTAATCGATAATATTGTCACATTGAAAACTCCATTTTCTCATTGTTTCTCAGCTACTAGTGTCTATTTACAGCACACAAATACAAAACATAAAAATGGTCTCGAACAGTCTGGGGATATCATTCATCGTCTGTTCAATGTTGGCAATAGTGGTGGCAGTAGCGATGCTCGGTGCATCACCATCGTATGGTGCATTATCGAAAAGAACCCCTAGTAATAGTGAAGAAGGAATCGAAGTATATCGAAATGCACCTGCAGACGACATTATCAACAGTGACAACAGCAACAGCAACAATCAGTCAACAGCAACAACAATGAGTGGCAGTGACACCTGCTATGATTGCTTCGATTGCTTCGCATTGCAACGTGAATTGTGGTTACAATATCGAATGTTGGGTGAGTCTTTGATAGCGCTGTCTATTGACAACACTCGAACGAATGAACAATGACTTTGACCATGAATCATCTGTCTAATCCACTCATCGACAATTCATTTACATATAATTATTTCACCGAACAATTATCCTCGGTCGTTGCAAACACACGCAAACAACCTCCATGCATCAAATCAACTATATTATTGATGCCATTTACATTGCCATTTCTAACTCTAATCATAATAACAATGATGATTAATGGAACGTTCGACCACGCTAAAACAGATTTTGCATTGACGAGCATGTACGCCGTGAAATGTTCCCTGTTCGGTGTACACTGTGTGCCCGAGAGACAATTGATCGGTTGTCGGCGAAACATGTTGTCGCGCTTTTGTGCGGGCCTAGCGTGCGATCCGAGCGTGTTCGTTCGTATCGCTCGCTACATGAGCCACTATTATCGCTCAATGACCGACTTGAGTTATACTTGTCATCTTCCGTTTGATGATTCTGACAACGCTTGTTTGCGTCATTGAACGCTCGTGCTTGTGGACTATTTTGTTTTGTTACGATTAATATTATTGTTTTGTTTGAGTGTTGATTGTGGAACGAGCGAGTGACAAACAAACAATGCGTTCATACTACCTACGTCAGCTTAATCAATTCAAATTACGACATCACCAATCACCTGTTTGATATCCCCACTCACCACTCTCTATTGCTATAAAAACGAATCGATCAATACGTCGATGCATCACAGAAGGAGAGAAGGTGAAGAAGAAGAAGAAAAAAAGAAAAAAGTCAGAGCAGTCAAAAGATAATCATCAAGCAAACCAATCAACAACAAGCAATCAAATAAAATCGAACCAATCATCAAACATGAAATCATTCAATTTGAACGAACGAAGCAGCTTCACAATGTTGGGTCTCTTTGTTGTAGCCAGTGTAATCGTAGCGACATTGGCCGGACTTAGCGGCACCGAGGCGTGTTTGTCGCGCGAACGTGGCCGCTTTGCAATCATGTATTGGCTATCACGATATCCTGATTTGGCCAACGAGATTCTACCTCTGAACAACCAGCAGCAGCAGCAACCGAACAACATGATGCCGAGCAACCAGCAGAACTTCAATCCCAATCAGAATCAAAACCTCGTGCCCAATCAAAATCGGCTACCGAATCAGAACGTGGTGCCCGGTCAGGGCACTGTCTTGCCCAACCAGCAGCAGCAGCAGAACACAGTGCCCAATGTAGTGCCCAATGTAGTGCCCAATGTGCCGGCCAGCAACGCCCAAAATCAGAATCAAGTCAATATGACCAACCCAGGCTAAACAAACGACATTTGACCATAAACTGGCGATGATCATCGACCAGTAACTGAAATTATCAGCCTATTACAAGTGTAATCACATAAAATCTTTGGTGACGATTGGCCATTTACGGAGTACATGTAGATTATATAGGTGATAGGAGTGAGGCAGTGTTCGATGCAAATATAATAAAACAAACAAACAGAATGACCAATGCTATAACCAGAACAGAGAAAGAAGAGTTTTGCCTGTGGTCGCTGAATCGCCCCCCCCCCGTTTGCAGAATTGAATCGACGCCGAGATTGTTAGTTTGTTTTTGGCTACACGCACACCCAATATTCAACGTTGAAAGAACAAAATAACATTGAAATATAAAAGATGCAGAGAAAGATGAGTTCCAAGGGAGATGGCTATCGCTTCGTTTGTGCTCATTGTGTTTGTGTGTGAGACGAGACGCTCAAATTTGCAATCATGCCCTGCTCAGTCTATCTAAAACTGTTTGCAGCCTACTATTAACGATGACATGTGCAATGAATGTGTAATTTGCATCGCTTTTGTTTTTTTCTTCGTCTTATCGCATTGCATAATTTTAGCAGTGAGTAGTTTCGAGTATTGAGCAGTAGCAGTTGCGCGTCAAAGGCAGAGTGCAATATCGTAATCAAAGTCTCTGTTGCTGCCTGAACAACAATCTCCATAGCCATATCGCCGTATCGTATGAGTGGCACGGCGATCTCACAGAGTGAATAGATACTGCTATCGTTCTTGCCGTTGTTGCTGTAGTTTCTTCTGCCTTCTTTGTCGTTGTGTCCGCTTTTGCCTCAGCTGAAGATGCTGCTGTTGTGAACACTTTTCCGGGTTAACATGTTCGTTTTAGTTAATTTTATCGAGCGTAACACAAACGTGCGTGCACTTGTCCTTTATGCTGTTTGTCGTTGTTGCTGTTGTCGTTGCACTTGTCTTACAGCCTAAAGTTAGCTTAAGTTAACTTTGGTTGCGCTTCAGTAGCTCAATTGTTGAGCTCCGGCGAACGCAAAGTCTTCTTCAAACTCCAAACAGCCCACTTTTAGTCTTGCAGCCTCAATCTTAGGGACTCTCGCCGCCGAGCTTTGAGTATGAGATTTGATTTTTTTTTCTTGTTTTTTATTTAAACAAACCACAGCTATGTCTGACAATGCAACGAGAAGCGTCTGTGCGTTGTTGCTGATCATGCCGATGATTATTAGATGATTGTGTGCCGACAAGACTACTAGAAGACCAGCCGATCAGACAACGAGCTGAGAGGGCAACACAACAACAACAACAGCAACTGAGAATGAGCTGAGTTAACGGCAAGCGTCAGCCGAGCTCATACTCGGACGTGCGCTATTCGTGCTCTCGTCTTGTCCATGAGGGCCGGCAGACATGCGAGATTGCAGCGAGCAAGTCCAACAGCAACAACAGTGAAAGTGGAAACTCAAGAATAATAATTAGAAAGAGCAATTGAGAGCGTGCCAAAGTTTAGGGACGAACAAAAATACCTAACACTCGCTAGGAAACTGTGACTGTTGTGTATAAAGCTGACACATCACTGCACCGTATGAGGGCGCCGAACGTGTGCTCGTTGCTGGTGCATAGTAGTATAAAGTGACATTAGCAACGACACACTAAGCGACAGCACCAACAGTTGCGGTAGTCAAATGAGAAAAAAGACATGTTCAAAGTGCACACACACACACTGAGTGAAAGCTCACGTTGGAGCGTCATAGAAGAAGTTACTCAAAGCTGAAAAAGAAGAAGAATAAGTCTCTATCGTCAACATTAACGTTTCAAAAATTAACAAGAGAAGCAGAAGAAGAGTAAGAAATTAAAAGCTGCTACATTAACGCCGAGCTAACCAAGCCTAGCCGAGCATCTCGGGCACAATCGATGGCGCCACAGACTCAGCTTAGTTGCTTGCTTTGGCTTATTTCGATTGGTGGCTCGGCGCACTTGTCTCAGTTCAGTTCAGTTCGATTCGATTCGACTGTACTGTACTGCATTGTACTGTTCTGGT
The DNA here is from genome assembly GCA_019968535.1 of Fragariocoptes setiger. Lineage (NCBI taxonomy): Eukaryota > Metazoa > Arthropoda > Arachnida > Trombidiformes > Phytoptidae > Fragariocoptes > Fragariocoptes setiger. Next base: position 8,474 of record JAIFTH010000607.1, on the reverse strand, counting down.
CTAGTTGCGTTACACTAGTCACAGTCACTGGTGTTATGATGTTCTGCTGTAGCTGTAGCTATAGCTGCTGTGAGTCCCCTGACACTCTTTGTGTGTTGTTCCCACAACGTACGCAGAGGTCCACATGATCACGTCACAACAACAACAACAGCAACAAATTTAGATGAACCAACGAATAACAATCAATTTTGTCAGCTCTTGAGATTTTTTTTTCGTTTGTTTTGCGACGACGCAACTGTTACTTACTCGGTTAAAGCTCTATGCTTTCCGCTTGCACACTGATCAGCACTTTTTTATTATTTATACTAATTTATAACCAATGGCTTTTTTTAGCATTTTAATATTACAATATAGTACAATGTGTCAACATAGCTTTTCAACACACATATTTTCTACAATAAATTCTCATTAAGATTGAATTCTCGACGAATTTCCATAAATTACTAAATGACACGTGATTATCTACAGAACAACAGTGTAATAATTGATCGATAAAAATGGAAAATTCACGCTTGAGACAGCCGTTGACATTTGTCTCACAGAACAACAGCAACAACAATAGCAACTCTAATAATAGATATGCAAACAGTCAGACTCAAGTGAGTAGCAGTGAGAAACGACAACAGGTGCTGCCATCAACTATTGGCACAGCGCTACGAAGACCACCAGCGACGACAGCATCGCGATTGCCATCATTTTATTCGACGTCCACGTGTCGGACGACGAGCACCAGCACGCCTGCAATGGCTCCGTCATCATCATCATCATCATCATCGTCGTCGTCATCGCCGTCATTGTCATCGGCAGTGGCCAAAGTGAGTCCTATTAATCGTGTCGCTTACAACAATAACAATCAACACACGGTCGGTTCGCTATTGAAACAATCAAAGTTTGTCCAGGGCAATAATCAAGTGCGAGCGTTGCCACCGTTGAAGAGTACACGCTTAATCAACGACAGATTGCTTTCTGACTTCAAAGTCAATGAAACACGTCGTACGTCGGCGCCGCCGTCGACATCATTGTCATTGTCATTGGGGTCACGTGGCTGTGTGCCAAGCAAAATAGCTGCACCTATTGCCTCAACCATAACCACATCCACATCCACATCCACAACAACAACAAAACTAGCAACAACGAAAATAGCAGCTGCAGCAACACGTGCCACAGTGCCAATGTCACGCCAATCAAGCAGTCACAGTTTGTCGTCGCCGTCGTCATCATCGGCGGTAACTAATAAAAGGCAATCAACAAATCGATCGTTGTTGGTGCGACCACATTCAAGTTCGAGCTCACGATCGTATCAAGCGGTCAATCGATCGAACAACTTCTCGAACAATAGTTCGTTTGCGAACAGCAGTAAGAACAGACAGGCAATTGTTGGTAATTCTACAGGCAATTATTATAATCAAGCCAACGTAGGACGTAGCATCAAGTGCATAACAAATGAAAGCAACAAAGCAACAGGTGAGACAAAAATGTTGCCGAGAATGGCACAATCTATTACACCTAACAGTCAGCATACTGCTAGCGATAATCAACAATTGACATTTGTTGAGGACATAGGCGACAATGATGATGACAACACCGAAAACATAAGTGATTCTCAAGCAACGTTCAATGACGATAACGATAATGACACTCGCAACGATAGAGCCAATAATGGCGAAGAAGATGACGGTGATGATGATGATGATGACGATGACATCACCGAGCCCATTGAGGACTATGAAGACGAGCAACAACAATTGGATGAGGATGATTATGCGTGTCCGAATGATTGCGTTTCCATGACAGAGACTGACATGAATCATCATCAACAACGACAAGAGCAGCAGCAGCAGTACCGGCAAAGGCGTCCATTGGCTGATAATCAATGCTGTTGTCATGTGAGCTCGACGAGTTCGATGCCACAAGTCACAAGTGATCGTTCTACACCACATCGTTCGATCACAGTGTCATCGTCATCACCCCGAAAGCAGCTCAAGCGAAACCGATTGTCACAAGATTCCATGTCTTCCATGTCGTCATTGCCACAAACAGTGTCGGCAATGCCACGACGCTCGATTGGCCCGCTGGGCTCATACGAATTCGCTCTATCTCATGGAGCTATTTCTAGTGAGACTAATGAACTCCATGACAATGATAATGATGTTGCCGATAACGAGGAAGAGAATGAGAACGCGATCGGCGTCGGATGCGTGCAACGTTCACGAACGTTGCGTTACGAATTCAGGTATCCCCCTGATCGACACGTCTCCCCAATGTACGACGATCACCACAACAAAAACAATCAACGTCAACACCACCACCACCAACAACAACAATATGACAATAACAATATTAACAACAATAATCAAAACATTTGTGAACATGACAACAACAATCAAGAGAGATTGTGTGCAATGAGCTTACGTTCGTCCCAATCGTCTCGTTCCTCATTGACGTCGGTATCAAATCGACGATCCTCGCAGGAATTGCATCAGCAATACAATTGCAACAACACCTGCTGTCAACAAAGTAGCATATGTGGCAATTGTTTACACGAAGATGATGGTCAGTCAGCTAACAATCAGCGTCACAGCGCAGGTCAATTGAAACTGAAGTTATTACAGAATAGTGAATGCACTCAATGCGGTCAGAGCAACATGAATGACATGGATGTGATTCCCAAATCGTTGGCCATCTCATTGACATCGTTGACATGCTCTAACGACAACATCAACGGCAAGGGCAATAGCAATAGCAATAACAATGACAATGACAATGACAATCACAATCGAAATGATGGCATGCAAACGCTTGGCAACAGTTGCTCGTTCAAGCCGCCACCGTTGGCCCCAAACACTTATCATGGCCGATATTCCAATCAATCAATCGACGCCGCTGAGCATGCGAGGGTCATAGACAATGATTTGGGCCAGCCAATGTCGATGCCAAGCTCGACACACGCTAACATCTATGGCCACCGACCAATGTCGCGCATGATATTCAATCCGAACAAGAATCAATTTCACCTGATCACCGATCAATCATCGTCGATTGAGGCGCTTGACTCACAACATTCTTTGCCGCACGACGTCACCACGACCTCTTCAACGTCCAACTTGTCCAATTTGTCAAACCACAATGTGTCGAGCCACGAAGCAGTTGCAAGCACATCATCACTTACAGAAAACACTGCAGCAACAACACCGACGATGACAACAACATACGATGATCAACTACCTACTGTAAATAACAGCAGCAGCACCGGCACCAGTAGCAATAATTATCATAATAAAAAGGCGCAACCACGTGAACGCAAATATAGCGCCGGCTTGACGCTCAAATCACTGTTTGGCATTCCCACGAAACAATCGACGACACAGAATGCGCCACAATTCAATAATAACAATATTAATGGCAATAGTGAGAGTGAAACACAAACTTCAACGACACACAAATCACAATCAAGCTCGAAATTGAGCCCCAATCCTCAGGCAACACCGGATTCGTCACACACAAAAGTGAGTATGCTCATCGCTAGATGGCGCTGCCATCTCATCTCGCTCTCTGTTATCATCTCAATGTAGCCTGAGAGTCTAATACTATAGTGTTCGAGTGGCAGGACAAGAGAGGTTAACATTTTTATTTGAAGAGCTAAAGACTTGATTCTCTCAAATTGAGATGGAGGAGTGATAGTTTGGTAGCGGGGCGCCTCCGACTTCTTCATATTATCAGGGGTACCTAGAAGATATTACTGTGAAAAACGGTCGAAAAGATCGGCACTCTCACTCTGGGCTGAACCTTTAGTGAGAACATTGGCGTGCAGAGCCAAATACTCCTTGAAGATATCAGAGACAAGATCTCACACAAATTCACCTGAATTTGCAGTAATCACACTTACATGTGAAGTATGCGATCCACGGAAAGGAGATACTTTGTATCACTGAGGCATCAATACTACTTGCCTTCCATGTAGTGCAGGAAAAAACATGAAGATTACAATATCCAAACAACTCTCTGCCGAGTATGCGCGTTAGATTTGATTTGTTGTGGATGATGAATTCAATAATTGATTAGATTGGTGTAAAAAAGAGGAATAAGCTTCCTGAAAGAAAAAAGACGATCAGATCTGGGGAAAAACTTTTTATAACAGGGAAACAAACATCTGTCTGCCTAGATTCACAAGTCTCATTGATTCTCAATCTTAATTCCAAATTTCTGAACAAATCCTCCCAATTCAGACACCTAGAGAGTTGATTCACGATAAAAATTGAAATAAAAATCAAGAATAAAAGAGAATGAAATTATGGTCGATTGAGCAAGTAACAGGTGTCCAATAGATGACATGAACTTTATTTTGCTGATCGGTCAGTACACAGTGACATAGATTATTATGCTGAGCACACAAATTATTAATAAGGGTGATTCAAATAGAGAAAGCAAAGTAACGAAGTTAACTACTAATAGTTAGTGAGCGATCAGCGAACTCATGAATGTTTGACGACATGCGATTATACGGCACGCGCAATATCCACTCACTGAATAATAATAGATGTAAGCTCATCGTTGGCTAAATAAAAATTTCGAGCGAGACCTTGGCCACAGATAAGCTGCGTCCGGCAATTCTTACAGAGGCGGCTGTAACTTTACTCACATGGTTCAGCTCGGAGGCGAGCTTACCAGCTTAAACCAGTTAGCCAGCAGTACGTTCGCTCGCTTGCTTACAGTGTTTGTTTGTCCGTCGATTTGTAATTTTATTCTGTTTCTTTCTTTCTCTCTCTCTCTCTCTCTCTCCCTGTTTGTGTGCACACAAATGTACTAAGAACTGAGTGCACGAACTGCGAGAAACGCGAAAAGAAAAAGATCAAACAGATCTTTTGGAAGAGAAAAACGAGTTAAACAAACAAATGGACATGAAGAAGAAATCAATCCACAACTGTAAGCCAGAGTGGAAAAGGTAGAGAAAATCCAATAGCCTAATAGCAAACAAATAGCAGCGAAATAGTTTTGCGCTAACGCAAAGACATCTATTGTGTGCGTGTCGTGGTCACATGAGCAGTTGCAGTTAGAGAGTCTACAGCAGTCAGTCAATCAGTCGGTTAGTGGGTCGAAGAATGAGATTTACTTTCACCTGTTGACGTTTATCATTGCCGTCTGTCTGTCTGTCTGTCTGTCCGTCCATTCGTCTGTCTGTGTATGCCACAACATTGACACAAAATCATTTTGAAATATCGTTATTATATAAAAAATGTTCTAAAAACATATTTAAAGTTAAACGAAGGTTTAAAGTTTGAAGTCTTACATGGTCGGCTTGAATGCCGAGTGCCAACGCAAAGAGAAAGTATTTTCTTTTATCACTGTTGCGAGAGCCAGAGCGATAGCAATGGCAATCGTTCAGTTGATTTGGCAGAGAGTAAAAAAACGAAAAAATTCACAAGATTATTTGCAGCACACAACAAGATAGTCTACTTACTCTATTGTTGATAGCAACAATCGACAACGACAAACCACGACGACGACGAGACGACACATGATCGACTCAGTGCACACAAGACTGACTGTTTGTGCTGACAAGGCTGTCTCGTACACCTGGCGTGCAGAACCTGACGATGGTTTCGTATAGCACAACGACGAGATAGGTGCACTGCTATTGGGATATGCGCTCAGTTCGTGTCGATCTTTCTCAACAACGGACAACGACGCAACTCTACACAGCCGGTTTCTCAGTAGTAAATTCACACAAAAAGAGACATACTATCTAATTCCTGCATGTTTGTGTGAATGTAAGGTGATAGTTAGAATAGAAAAAGAAAAAGAGTGTCGGACTTTGTGATCAGCAATTCTGTTTGTTTTTTGTCTCCTATTACGTAACCTCGTATCTAATCTTGTACATACATCAATGCTTAGCTTGCTTGCTAATCTGATAGTCTTGTTGTTGTTGTCGTCATTATATTTTCAAGCCATCCATCTATCTATGTATATTTAACATACAGATTATTGCGCCAAAAGCATACCACGCGATCAAATCTCTGCTATTGTTGTCGCTCTCAGACCAAAGATTTCTTTATTCAATATTTATTTTCTCCAACAACAACAACAACAACAATGATAGCGTGTCATAATCAAATAGCAACGATCGATAATAGCTGCTCTCGATCTATTGCGAAAGATTAAGATGCTCCAGTAAGTCTTTACCAATAATGAAAGCTAAAAATTGTATTCTGTTCAACAATTGTATTTTCGATTGAGGAGTTCGTTTTCTAAACTGAGAGCTTTTAGCTGTTCTAAAACCAGCGAATCAATCTAGCACCCATAAAGTCTATCGATTATAATATGCAACAAAAATGATAGCTCCAGCGTTGTGTTGCTGACATGACAAGACTAAAGTAGAAAAAGGCTAAACGTCGGTCGATTGCGTGCGAACAATTCTTCGCACAAGTTCTTCATTTGTCGGCTGCTCGTTTGTTGCCATGAATCCCTTTGACTTTCATCAATGTCTATCGTACAATAAGTCCCATCTTTTGCTATGTAGAATTTCAATGAACACAGTAAGATAGAATTTCTCAAAAGAATCTCTACAAACAATTGTTAAATTGTTAACATGGGTATTGAATATTTTACACTATTCGGATGAGATGAATCAAATCAATGATTTTCTTCATCAAATGTTCACCAGATGGAAAGAAAGTTCAATGAAAGTTCTTTTATCGAGGTCCATGGGCAGTCTTTTTATTTCATTATATATTGTGGTTAAATTTAGAGATCTTTTGGAAACACACACTCAAAAACATAACAGGAATAAGTTCATATCGTCTCGTTCTCGCGATATTACAGTACGTATCAGTATGATGCTGAAAGCCTGATTTCGATGATATTATTCACGAACGTTCTCACGTTCTCAATCGAAGATTTCACTCACACTTTGCATCGAATGCACTTAACAAGAACGCGTCGGAATAGAACGAATTGGCGAGGCAAAAGTCTTGGCGAATTATGCACTAAAACGATATGTGAGTGATACCGTGCCGCAGACAAACTTTCCTATTTTAGCGAACATTGTGCCAATGTTACTTCTCATTTGTTTTTTATTTCAATTGTTCACAGAACAAAAATAAATAATTGGCCCAAATTAGAGGGCATGTGAAATCGAGAGCTTACTTTGACAGCAGTGTGTCAAATGAACGCAACAATAATAATAATAATATATAGTAAGTGACTATGAAAACTAAACATAATGTCAGTCTGTTCAATCAACCACTTGTTACGTGATGTACTGACCGGCTGGATGGATGAATGGCTGAATGGATTCATCTCGGAAGTGAAATCTCGTTGCCTGTGAATTTAATCACAGCGATCTCGCAATCCATGCTACTCACATTGTGCCTACATATCGGCAAATACATAAAACTACACATTACGACAAACAATAACAACAAGTGCCATTCAGCACAAAGTGGCTGACAAAACACGTGTATTAAAATACCGTACGTAGTTATTTATTGGTCACGGCACGTTATATGGTCTCGACATGTAAGTGACGCCATTTTAGCTACCACCGACGCCGTCGAGTTAGACAAATTGTTTGTAACAATTGAATAGTAGGTGCCACAAAATAATCGGACGCAATCATAACAAGTGGACAACGGACAAACGGACATTACACGCTATTTATAATCCGTTTGCTTTGAGTTAGATTTAAGAGCAATGTGTGTTCATATTAACAACAACAACTACAACAAGTGCAATTGGAAGCGAGTATTTGTCAAATATTGTTTTCATCAGAGTGCTTGTTACGTGATACAGTGTAGTTGTTGTGCATTCAACAGGCGTAATGGTTGATCATACAGTTGATCATCTGGCATGATTTTGGCACTGACAACTACGAGTTTCATTTCAATTGTTATTGAAAGTCAGCACAACAAAAACAACAACACACACATGAACGCTAACTGTCTCTCTATGGCAACACTTATAGCAAGCTCTGTGTTATTGTTTCGGCTCAACATCAATGCTTTGAGAGCAATGAGAGCTATGAACGTTATGCGAAGCTGAGTCTGAAGCTCACTAAAAGAGAGATCGGAATCAGCATTGTGAAAAAAAAGTGAACGACCCAGTTCGGCAGCGTTAAACTTGAACAAAGCGATTGCGAAAGCGTTATTGGTCTAACCTTACACCTTGCACCTGTAACTTGTAGCATGTAGTTTGAGTATTGAGAGCACGCTATCATTATTATTATTATTATCATTGTTACGATGATGATTTTTATTATTATCATTATCATTATTATTGTCGGTTATTATTTGCTCGTCACTTTCACTCTGTCGCTCGTTCGCTCGCCCAGCTCATTGTTTTTCTTTGTAGTCGAATGTGGCTTTCATTTCGTCATATGCATTCCATGAACAAAGAAAGCATGTACTAATCTACCGTAAAGCGTTGTACAGTGTGTGTGTGTGTGTGTGTGTGTGTGTGTGTGTGTGTGTGTGTGTGTG
>JAIFTH010000606.1:0-21245 GCA_019968535.1 Fragariocoptes setiger | reverse complement strand
GTTTTTCCTTTCAGAAACCGGTTACAGTTATCTAAAGCGAATCGAACTATTGTTGAACTCAGTATTGGAGGCGACCAAGGACAAGCTTATCAGGTTGATTTCGATTATTTTTACAGGGACCGATTACCGGATTAATTAGGGCAGAAACTCGTTCACTTGTGCCTGCGCGGAATTGTGCTCAACGTGAATGAGTTGTCCAGATTGCTGTCATCTCTAACTACGAATCTCCGAACCTTGGATATTATAGTGGACAGCAAATATTTGTACTTGTTACCCGCACGCCCAATCTAGAAACTTTGAAGGTAGAATTTTATACTGGCTATGACGCCTCCCCCATCCATACCGATTGTAAATGTGTCGAGCATTTGGCGAAACTTGTCAATTTGACCTCACTCAAAATAGAAGGCGCATCATGGAGATGCGGCACTGACGCACTCTAAGATTAGGCAAATATTCAAAAAATTGAGCAAATTAACGACTTTTGAGCTCGAGCAATCGCTTCCTGCTCAGTCCAGATACAAGCTTGAATACGAACTCAACTCTGAAACGATCATACATGATGCCATAATCTATGAGCCCCAATTTCGAAGACTCGCCCTCCATGGCAATTACATGACTGCACCGCCATTTACTATCCAATTGGGTATGTTGTCTAACATTGAAAGTAGTGAACTCAACCTACCACATCAACGTTTACAAAGGGAAGAGGAAGAAGTGTTGGTCTCGACATTGGTCGGTCTCTCACGCTTGACACATATTTGTTACCATTATAACGGGGATAGCGACAGCGATAGCGATGGAAGTGAAGATTCTACTTCGATTGGAGCGATGCGGAGGTATTGGGAAGACGTTAATGAGCGCGCCAATATGCGGCGTTTTTTCCAATTAGAGTCTCGGACATAGTTCACTATTGATCGCGATTGTTTGATAATCCAACACATCTGAAAACTATATCAGCGGGGACTACAATAGCTCACATGCAACGAATTATTAGTTATCGCATCCGCTGACACATTAATTGAAAACTCGGACCGAATTGTGGTTGGTCATTGCCACAACACAACCACAACAAACAAACATTTAAATAGTTATCGTTGAATCCGACGGCACGCAGCAATAGCTCCAGCGCGCTCAACAGGTCAGCACATATGACCACCAATAGCTGTATCGTATTATTTAGCTACAGCAAACATCACGTTTAGTAAACTTGTGCTATAGAAAATGTGAGTGGCGCCCCCTAGCTCGCGTTCAACCGATTGGAACCAACATTCGGGAGCCGCAATGCGTACAGGTATTTTTCAATTTAAAAGTCGAACAACACGAGCAATATTTGCACTCGTGCACTAATCACGACATTATATTAGTGTGTTGTTCGATGATACATGCTGATGTAGTCAATGGCTCTCACGACCTACCGACAACGACTATCGAGCGTCAAGAAGTGCAAATAATTGTTAGCAAATAGTAACCTTGTAAATCTCACAGCGGCAAATCGTAAAGGAGCAGCAATAATAAATCTCAACAATTGAGCTAGTGAGAGATCTCGTGATTAATTGATTCTTCATCCAGTGTTTGCCGCGATTTTGATGCCGGTATAATTTTTATTCGCACCCATCGTTTGCTCGCTGCAAACGTTACAATATTCGCCTGTTCGACGTCTTCTGACATCCAAACATTCGTGCCCATTGCTTGGCTCACTTGTGTTCGCTCTTGTTTCACACCATAACCATAATAGACACATCAAGTTGAAACAGAACGCAGATCAAATGCACAGAACAGTTGTTGTTACAGCTCAGGTGAGAGTTCAGCATTCATTTAGAAGAGCGACGCTTGTTACCATCTCTGCTTGTTGTTCGTGTGATAATGATGACAGCAGCAACAATAACAACAAGTCACAGCAAAAACAACGGCAACAATCAATAAACTGACAATAGGCAATCGATTGACCAAGCAACTCTAGAACTGTCGGCTTCAACGACGTTCAACCGTCTTAAAAACACCAATTCAGCTAGCAAAGTTAGCATCAGATGCTTGAATGTTGATGTGCTACTAGCAGCATGTAGAGCAAACAATCGGCACCTTTATCTCGCGCGAGCAGCGTTCGACAAGTTGTGTCTTGTTGCTTGCTGTTATTGTCGTGAGTTGCGAACGAAACAAAGATTGTTAGCTAAATCAGAACTTGATATTATTTCTGTCTGTTTGATTCATTAACAGAAGAACGGACGGACGGACAGACAGAAGCCCCGATTACGTCATGGTGTTGTTACATTTTCTTTATCATAGATCCTTGCTTATTGTATATTGATTTGGCCGCTGCTCTCTCATCATTTCTTCACATTTTGTTTCGTTTCGTTTCGTTCCATTGATTTTGCGTGATAAGTGCTCAATTCAATGAATTAGAAGTGAAATAAAGTTGTAAGAAATCGTCCGTGTGTTTGTGTGTGTGTACGCCAAAGAATAATCTTAACAACTTTGTTATCTTAACTAGGAGCGCAAAGTCAAACATGGTGTTAGCTCATACGATGAACAAATAATCAATTCATTGACGCCGTACAATCAGGCGGTCAATTGTAGCGCCAGTTGATTATTATCTCAAATGATTGTGTGCAATTTTATTTCAATTCCCCCTTCTCTGACATGCCACAGTTTGCATTTGAGTGTTTACCACTCGCCGTTTTTGTTAGCTGAATAATGATTGCAAGAGCAATTAATGACATGCACCTATCTATCTATGTTTATTTGTTTAGAAGACAAGCTCTTGCTCTCGCTGTTTTAGTTGTTGCTGTTGTGTTCTGTGAGAGCTATTTTGTATTGCACATAAAGCAACTTGAAAAGTTATTCGCCGACCACAGACAAAAGCTCAAATCAGTCGGAATAATAATTATCATCATCATCATCACAAAAAGCAGAGAATGAAAGAAAAGAGAGTGAATGATTAAAATGATCTAAACGTGACGCACCTGACAGTTGTGTCGTGAAATCGTTCGGTCGTGCGTGCGTGCGTGCGTGCTGAACACTTAGCTACGAAGACATTGTTATTCAGGTTGCCATCATCAAAGGCATCGTATCAAAGAATGAAAATTGTTTGTTATTTGAACTGGTGCACCAGCTATTCATCCAACCTTTTGTTTATCTGGATGTTGCAAAGAACTTAAATGAATGAAGCAAAATGGACGACGCACTTTTCTCATGTGTGTGTGTGCGCGCGCGTTTGTGCTGATTAATTGTGAACAATGTTGAATGCAAGTGCACTGAAAGATTCAAGACATTGTTGGCAATGTTCAGCATCCGAGATAAAATTGATAAGTATTCAATCCATTCTATACCTCGGTCGCCGTCGTCGTTCATGAGTTTGGAAAGATATTCAGAATAAGACATTCAACACATGAGGATCTTGTTTTACTCGCGCCAGTGTCATCAATTGTTGTTATTGTTGTTGTTGAGCTCATGTTGTTGACAGCACTTTCCCATAGCTTGAATCAAAATGGCGATTGTTCATCACAAATGTTTGGAAGCTCTAGCTCGAACGCTTTCGACTGCAGACTGACATTGAGACAGACAAATTTGAAATGAGAGCGGCAATAACGATAAAAGTGACACAGTTTGCGTGATTTGTGGCTCACCGGGAGCCAATTAGGCCTTCGGGAGCTAGCAAAGTTTGTAGAGTGCCAACTATCAACGAGTTGCCATTGTTGTTTTCTCCTATGTGAGTGTGTGTTTTCGGTGCCGGTGTTGTCATTGTTATTGCTTGAACTATTATTACGAACTGAACAAAGTTGAAAAATTTGCATAGAAATTGCATACAAACCAACACCGGGAGCCACCAGCGATCTCTACACTCTAGACACACATTGATAATAACACACACTCGGATGCTGAGACATTTGCATCATTTATTGGCCATTACAATCAAGTGGTCGTCAAGTATCAATAGCTCACCAATAGCTGTCATTGTCACTGTTTGCGAACTTCGATCTCGTTCTCTTCTCACTCACGAACACAAGAGTAGCATGAGAGATAACGAATTTATCGGAAAGATTGCTGGTTGCTCATCTCGATGTGTGTTTTCTTTCATGGCACCTTAGACTATATTTCAGACTGTGCTGCTGCTGCCGTGTGAGGTCGAGCGAGACTCTCTTTTTACGAGTCAGAGGGAGCAACAAAGGGCTCTGAGTTTGTGCCAGTGCAAGACCTCTGCTGATGACATGCTTACAGAAACAAAGTGGCCAACAATAAGGCGCACACACACACACAAACACACACATGCACATTGTTACGCACCGGGTGGTCTCTTGTTGAATGAACAAGAACTGCTTTCGATACCATAATGACGAGCGTGACTTGTCATTCATTGGCTTTCATTTCTGGTATTTGTCAATTGCTCTTGACTTCTCTTCGCTTCGTTCCCTTCTCTACCTTTGCTTCTCGCTCTTAATTCATTCTCTAAAAATTTAGCATATTTTCACAATTTCTTTCAACTTTCGAGTACTCTCTCGAGGAACAAGTTGAAAAGTGGCCAATAATGACAACATTCAACAAGAGAAGCATTCGAGTTTGAAAACTTGAGTTGACCTCAAGTGAACTTGAACCACTTTTGATGGAACCAACTGATTATCAACAGAGAGAGAGAGAGAGAGAGAGGAGCAAAACTGAACCGAGATAAATGTATCATCGCAAGTTATCGGCAAATGTTTGTTTGCAACATTTATCGATTGCTCCATTTGACTTCGAGCATCGTCTGTAGCGTATCAACAGCTATATAGCGTTTATTATTGATACTCGTGTGGCTCGTGGCGGTCACACTTTAAAAATGTTTCAAATTTGGCACACGAACAAAACGCTGTTCGAACATTGCTCGTGCTCTAAGCAGCTTACGAATCATCGAGTGCACAATTTATTATTGTTTGAATGATCAATGCAGAGTATGCAGCAACTGCTGTTCACAATTGGACAACTAGATTTCTTGTCGACCACAGACATGATTTCTTAGGACAAAAATCATATCTGCAACGATCGATAATCGATAAACGGTAAACGAAGCCAACGAACACAGTCGTCAAAGTGTACGTGCTCACACAACAGTTATGTGGTTTATTGAATGGAACAGAGCACTTGTGGCGCATTACAATTGGCATTCACAGTATTGTGTGGTGTTCAGAACCAATCGAAGCCCAGAGGGAGAATCATGAGTGTCATGATTTAGACATCAGTTGGATATTAGTTTGTGGTTTGGGCTTGCAGTCACTGTAAGCATCGTAAACGCCATGAGCCGTGAGCACCTCAATCGAATCACTCTATCTCAATACATAAATCGTAGATGAATGTTGTCTCAAAGTCAACGAGTAGGCCATACAATTCAACATTTGCCAGTTGAATTGTGCGTGTGCTCGATGATCGATCAATTGTTAGTCTCGCATTGTTGGCTGGACAGTCTAATAATTCTTGTTGTCCATCCAACACTTGCTAGTGGCCTATTGAGCCCACGACGGCTGTGGTATTTTACGCAGCACTTCGTGTCGCGTGCCACGTGCAAAGGGTGCAACCACAGTTCAGTCGGTTGTATGTTCATAAAGTGGTCACAGAACAGTATTGCTCACAGAAAATAGGAACATGATTTACATTCAATCATCATTCAGTCAATTTCAATAATTTTAAAACGTTTCAATAGTCATGTGAGTCTCTTCCTCAAAATTTCCAATCTACAAAATGTTAACTGCTCACTTCTTTGACTAGCGTTTGTTGCCTGCCTAGCGATGCAATTGTTGTGTTAACAGACAGACAGGCAAGCCAACATTCCAAACACGAACGAAAGGACCAGCAAATGAGAGAACGAGTGAATGAGCGGGTGAAGACAAAGAAAGAGAATGAGTTATACTAACTTGTGTGTATTATTATTTATAACCTAATGGTTAGTCACGATTTACTTTAGCAAGAAGCGAGTAGTCAATCGATTAGAATTTATGTCTCGAGCCTGATCATGTTTGGCTCATTCAAACCTGCAATTGTTCACTGTGAACTTATTCATCCATTCGACAGGTGCAAAAAAAACATTGAACATTACACAACAGTCCCTTGAGGAGGCAGAGTTACACAACCAATAGAAATTGTGTGCAGAACTTAACTGTGTTAACACACAACAAGGCTTAGACAACGTGATGCTCTCTTGAGCTGCACGTTGCTTCTATATACCTAGCTGAGTCTTTAGTTCTAGTTGCTGCTCGGTTACTACTGTTGATAGTATATTTGAGAGTTTGGTATGATTGGTATGGTTGAGACAAGATATACAGTGAGCTTGGTTGAAAAATGAGCAATCCAAGAGTTAGAGTTGTGATTGAAACTCAGAATGATGAAGCAATGAAAGTGTTATGGGCAAGACAGGGACGATCAATGTATGCTTTGTGTATTCTTTATTTGTCGGCTACATGATACGTGTGTAATGTTGTAAAAACAAGGTACTGTCACTGGCCTTATACATGTGCGTGGAGCTTCTGTGGGTGTGTCTCGTGTGTGTGGCGCGTCCTTTGAGCGTTACACGCCCCCTCCCCTCTATGGTTCACTTCATTCCCGTAACGGCTACAGTTATTACATCTCGTATGAGAACTGGGACTTATTGCTGATGCGTTGTGCTTCCGTTATGAGGACAATTACTTTTCACTAGTCGACTGTCTGTGAGTATTATGCTTATGCATTGTGCTTGCAAATGATCTATTGCTGCCTTTTCTGGCGTATATTTGCTCAACGGTTTGTAATTTGCTAGCATGAGTTCGAGCGTTCCTTTTGGCTTGTCCAATAATTGCGATACCAGATCGAATAGTGGTGTGATACTTTGTGTGCCTTCTATTTTTCTCTCAGCATAGATCCTCCCTGTTCATCGTATATTCGGAAGTGTCTTATGCTATCTCTTTGAGCACAGTCTTCAGGTTCTCTGCGTAGGTTGCTGATTAGTCTTTAGCTAGCTTCGGTATCTTGTATGTTTTTAGATCAGTAGTCGATGACGACTTGCTGTGCCCGGCTCCGAGCCACAAGGTATGAACACTGTACAGGACTCTACGGGGACTATACGGCCATCAGAAATACACGGGGAGTGGGGGGGGGGGGAGGGGGGAAGCAACCAGCAGTGTCAATAAAAATAGCTAGACAAGTCTCGAGTATTGAGTGTCAAGCAAGATTCAGTGCCGCCACAATGAGTACGTGAGTATGTTCTGGGAACGCGCCACTTGATCACTTGGGATCTCAACTGAGACCTCTTCAATTATATCTGGCACCTTCACATTCTATTGTTTGTTTCAATAGACATATAGAATGTGAATGATGAACAGCCCGCATCACGCGAAATTTTTTTCACATTTTGAAGACTCAATTCTAGTAGTCGAGAGTAGATTCTCTTCGAGAAGCTTTCGATAGGAATAGTGAGTTTTGACTGGAAGAGTTCAAGTTGAAACTATGTTTGCTAACTATGTGGTGAACAATGTAGTTAACAATCAAATGCTAAATTTATCACAAAGCAGACTCAATGTTGTTAAAATCAGTCAAAAGTTGATATATTCTTGGCTTTTAACTCGTTCTCTTAATCCATCGTTATTCTATCGAAAGCTGATCGAATGCTCATTGTTGACTCCTGACGACAATCAATAATTAGTGCGTGATTGATGAACTTTCGCGCGCGATTATTATTGAGTTATCTCGGCGTTAGTAGATTCAAATGCTCACTCTTTTCAATAACTAACAAGATCAACAATTCATCGAAGGAACGGAGGAACAAACAACCCATCGAATATGGTTGGTTGCTAGTTAGTCAACTGTGTCACGTTTGCTTAACTGATAACTGATACCAACTCAATCCACTCAACATTGATCATCAGTGAAAGTGTTACTTTTCGTCTTGTGTTTCCTCTGGTTCGATTGGTTCAAGTTCAATGGTTAGTGTGTAGTCGATTGGGCGATGGGCGTGTTCAGGCGTGTTGTTACCGAAGCGCCAATTCTGTGATGCTCCAGTTAAATTTGTAGCAATCGATCATTCACATTCAATGGTGATGGTGGTCAGTTTGCCCACTTACTCTGTCAGAGAGTCGACTCGGTCGAAGACAATGATTGAATTGAAATCGAACAATTACGCCGGATATATTCTTGCAAAATTAATTTTTATTAACAAAGTTGTTACTGTCTGTTCGAGCGATAACTAACGATCAACAATTAAGTGAAAGTCATTTGTTCTTTCCCTCATGCTTTATGGAGTGCTCGATTAGTTCATTCTTTGTTGTGCTCGATTTGATACATGTGCTCATTGTATGTGTGTCAGTGTGTGTGATTATTTGTTGAAGGCAATTGCTGAAGGCGCCTCAAATAACGAGTTGCTGGTTGCATTCAAGCATAGTTTGTTTATTATTGAACCATAAAAGTGAATGGTCAACAGTCGATAATGAACTGATTGTTTAATTGTCACTCGAACACTAAAAGTAACAAGTGAGAGTGACTTACAAGAGAAAAAGCACTTGGGTGGCCTGACACACTCATTCGACTTGTGTGGCTGCTCTCGTGTGTCGGTACGCACTATTCACATCATTCCACTGCCCACAAACTTTTTCTATGCTGACCGTATGGACATCATCAAGTGCTTATACGTCTGATTAAAAAGCATGTCGTCGTCGTCGTTGTCTAGGCCTCAGACTTGATTGCTCTATCAAGTAATCTCATCAGATCGTGATCGATTGGTTTGCTAATCAGTGATTGTGGTTGCTACAACAACTGTAGTGGTTAGCTCATGTACAATCTAGGCAATCGTCTCAATTGAGAGAACAAGTGAGCTCACATTAAGAATAGAACAAGTGCGATCATCAAGAGCCAAATGAAGTTACGATCATTCAGTAATAATGAGTTTATCATTATTATTAAAATTATCTCAATATCGTGGCTAGATATTAAGACATTCTGAGCGCAACAACAGCAGCAACAATGTTCATGTTCATCGAGAATCACAGTGTGATGGTCATTGTAACAGAGAAAGATCACTAAATGCACTTAATTTTACTATCGATGATCGCCACTGGTGATGCTTATGATCTATGTTAATACAAGGATCGTTTTCATCTCATAATTGCGAAGAAGGTCGTGTGTGAGTACGAATTGATGATGTCACGAATTGATGTGCGTGGAGCTTATTGCAGTGAACAAGTGACCACCTAACAGACGGACGAACGAACACACAATTTAATGCCAGCGGCGTTAATTAATTGTTTGCCATGATCGTGTGTGAGTGCACTTGTTGCGCAACAGCAACAACAAAGTATTTATCTGTGGGTCCACCGCAAAACATAGATATACAATCAAGCAGGCAACACAACAGGTCGATCACGATCTGCAAAAGATAAAGAAAGAATTTATATTTCAGCTCAATCAAGAGCTATTTCAGCTTAATCAATAGCTGAATATTGTTAGCTGCTCGGTGGAACATTGTTCGTTAGTGCCTGCTTGTTTCCTTGGTGTAACCACAAACAGAACCACGAACGCACACACACACACACACACACACACACACACACACACACTAGCAACATGAACACGTAGCTTGATTGAACATGTAAATAACAATTGCGTAATAATTCTCATCTCAAATCTCAACTGAATGCTCGATGATCGTGCTCAATGCTCAATATCGTGACGCCGGCACAAACTATTGTCACACACGCACGCACACAGGCCATTTATTGCCACGATGGTTGTAATTAACATGCAAATAGCGTCCATCTTAACTCACTTGGTGGTCTGTGCACTCGTTGCGTGCTGTCGAGTGTTTTGTTTGCTTGATTGCTCGATCGCTCAGTTTGTTGAGACAACGACAATCGCATGACGTGTTGCGTTAACAAATGGCCAAGTAAGCTGACAGTGCTAGAATGCAATTGTTGCTGTATTTGTTGTCTCGAACTGTCGGTTGTAACTGACTTAACATCTTAACTGACTCTAGGTTCGTGGTGCTGCATTCGGATCGAGTACAGCGCCACCTGGCGTGTCATCACACTTGTGACCGCACATCTTACGACTAGTGGATGCACAAACAAACTGACTCTCTCTCTCTCTCTCTCTCTCTCACACACACACACGCACACACAGTCGGATCGCACAGTCGAGGAAGAAAGAGGCTGCTGCCGTTGTTGTTGTTGTCGGCTGAGATGAGCCAACAACTTAACTCATGACTGACGACCGTTGCGAGGCGCAACAATGAGCCGCCGTGCCATCACACGTATGCCCTGGTTCAGCAACCATAACTGCAGCAAGAGCTGTGACTATAGCTCTTGCTGCTGACATAGCTCAAGTTATGGCAAGTGATGGCCATCAGCCGGCAATAGCACTCGCAATGGTAGCAGCAATGACAGGCAGAGCAAGGCAAGACAAAGCTAGAGGACCACAACAACGCTCAATCTGCCTCAACTGCTTTTGAGTAAGAAAGTTTGTATGTGTGTGTGTTGGCACGCGTTACACACGTGCCAACGCACACTGTCGTACCGTGTGTTGTCGGTGTGTTGCACGTGTGTGCAGCTGCTCCTGGTCGGCGGCTAATGACGACGCACGCCATGCTTTGCTTTGCTTGCTTTTGCGTTTCTTCTTTTCATTGCTTGCATGGCCGCTGACCTCTTGCACGTCAGCGTCAGCATTAACATCATCAACATTACCATCAGCATCGGCATCACACTGTTGTGCACACGTACACACAAATTCGGCTACAGCAAGCAAGCATCAACTTTTAAGTTAACATTGACCCAACAACAATGGTGCGTTCATTGCTAGCTCTTGGTCGCTTGCAATAAAGTTTGCGGCTTCGGAGCAACAACAGCGCCACAAAATTCGTGGGCGTCGTTTTGTTTCGTTTCGTTTCGTTTCGTTTCGTTTCGTTTCGTTTAGTTTAGTTTAGTTTAGCTTTGTTGCAATGCTTGCAGTGCGTGCACCAATTGCACGACGTGCGGCCCAAAAACTTGGAACCTAAATGTAGTATAGTCAATGCAAGTGAGGCACAGCGTGCTGCTGCTGCTGTTGCGAGCACCACCAACAACATGCGCCTATCTTGCGCTATCTAGTGTGGTGACAACGTGAGCGCACGGAGCTGCTTGTGTGCACAATCTCTGGTCGAATGACCGACACACACACGTACACACTCGCACCTGAGATTGTTTTTTTCAAATTTTAAAATGTTGACTTTCTAGAATCCGTTCTTTATATTTTACTAATATTAATCTTTTCTAGGCTTCGGTTGTTTTTGCTTTAATCAATGCAAATCAACTCCACTATGAGTGTGACTCAACTCTAACCATGGACTCTCAGTGAATGAATTAAAATCTTAGTAATCTTAATCACACACACACACACACACAAAATTTCAATGTCAAATCAAAAGAGAAAGAATCACAAACTGCGCGTTAGCATTCTCATTTGATGGCAGCAACTTGAGAATTCACCAACACACAAATTCAGCTGCTCTTCGTTGAATTGTACACACTTTCAAACAGATATTCTCTAAGCTACAACTCTTGCTCACTCTTTTCTAATGACTGTTACAAGAGAGTGCGTTTATAGAAAGAGTGAGGCCTTACTTGAGTTCAAGTTCAAGTTTGCGTCCAGCATGAAAAAAAGAAGGTCCATTCTCATCTAGAATCTTCTCTTATTGCGCACACACTATTGCCAGACAGAACATTATCGATGCAGTGCAGTGATTGATTCATGCCAGCACATACGACGCATTCACATGCGTCAAACTTCGATCATTGAAGCTTGAAAGATCCAACTTTCCAGTTTGCAATAATAAAACGAACAAAGATTGGGCGTTGGCGTCTAATCGAAACTGAGCACGTGGCCAAATATAATATTAACGACGAATTATTGACGCACGCGGCAACACTCGAGTGGCCAACACCGAATTGATGATTTAGGCGCGCTAATTATCGACACAACCAAACACAATTTTCTCTTTATTTCTTGTGGCAAAATGTTGTTGACTAACTCAGCCGACGAAACAATAGCTAGAAATAATTTTGCTCCATTACCGGTTATCAGTGGAGCAGTTTTGAAAGAGAGAAATGATTGCATCACGACGACGGTGTCGATTCGAATGCACAATATTGTTGATCAATATTGTTCGTTCGTTGAGACAATGGCGCTATGCAGATATTATCACATTCATTATTACACTGACAACAACAAGCTTACATGCAGCACGTCGATCGTCACAACAACAAGAGAGTGTAGTGTTGTTCTCGTTAGCGCGCGTGATTGTTGTGCAGCTTTAGGAGCAAAAAAGTGCGCCAAGTTTTGGCTCCACCCACGAAGTCGTACGTTTGACTCGTTGTGCTTGTTGCCATCGAATTGAACCAACTCGAGAATTAACACCACCACAATGTAACAAAACAAACCAAAACAACATGCAATGATTAGAGCATGTGTAAGGTTAGCTCGAGTCGCAAGTCAGGCAGTGAGTTGACTTGGTTCAAGTCAGCTCGAGTGAAGTTTGGCACTAGAGTCGGCCTGACTCACATGAGTTGAATCGAATTGAATTGAATTGAATTGAGTCGAGTTGAGTTGAATTGAATTGATCAGTGAATTGAAACAGCGCAATGAATTCAACTTCTTAACTTCTAATCAGGCAACAACAGTTATAGGCTCAATTTACGCGGTGCTAGCTAGCAAGCAAACGAGCGGGCGGGCGGGCGAGTGAGCGAGAGAGCATACGACGAAGGGAGAGAGAAAGATTATGCTTGAACCAAGAGACTGTTTGTCTGGCAGGCTTGATTGCGTGCATCGATTGTCAGCAGAAGCGGCCAGCATCAACAGCAACAGCAGCAGAAACAACAACTAAAAAACAGCAGCAGCAACTAACTAAACTTGATTGCTAGAAGAAGCGCTAACAGATAGACAAGAGAAACAGCAACCAGGTGGGGGCGGTGAATAAAAAACAAAATGAGATCAGAGTCAAAGTTAGCAATCTCTCTAGAGCTCTCAATGCAACAATCGGCAACTGCGATGCAACGCCATCCAACGCAACAATTAGACTCAGCCATTCAGCCGATACAGTCGATAGAACGAAAAATAAAAACACAATTTTCAGCCATTCAGAGTGTGTTTCAACTCTAGCTCTAACTACTCTCTGTTCTAGCTCTAGCTCTAACTCCAACTCTAACTAGAAATTGATGATTGAACACTGAACTGGCTAAGGCAATGTTGTGTTCCAGTTATCTTTGCTGTTGCTATTGCTGTTACTTCTGCTGCTGTTGCAGCAGCTTCTGCCGATGTTAAGTTTGTTGGACAGAAAAGAGAATGATAGAATAGAATAGTTTGCCCTCAATGAGTGAGTTCGAGTTTGACTGTTCAACTGATCTATTGATCAACTGATCAACAATCGACTGATCGATAGAGCATTTTATTTGCAATTAGAACACGCTAGCATCAACGTGGATACCAATTTCGATAATTTGCGAATTGAATCGCGCGTTTTTTACATCTCATACATCGTATTACACAAGTTCAAGCTATATATCGACAGTGAAGCAAACAACGACAACACGATAACGACAATAAATGAATGAATGAATGTATGAAAGAACGAGCAAACGGAGAAACGACAAGTGACATAGCAAGCCAACGAATGCAACGCCAATCGCATCAAAGATCCAACCATACAATTATAAGTAATAACTCAAATGATGCCACACGCGACAGTGGAACTATCGTATCGTCATCGTTGTTGTTGTCAATAGAAAGACAGATAGACGGAGATGGTGGTGCGTGCAATATCGCTCCTACTAATCGTGACATCAGCAAAATTGACGATCAATTTTTGTACCAACAACAATCACCTAGACCATTATATAGAGCTGCTGGTGCTGCGTATGAGAACGATACAGCAAGTGCCACAGTTAGCCGCCTTATCTATGAGCCACTAGACGATCAGAATGTTGGTCTATTGCGCATGCTTGTACCGTCTAGACAAAATCATCATCATCATCAAAGTAGCAAGTTTATTACTGGCACAAGCAAACAATCGGAACGAAGAGGAGGAGAAAGAGAAGAAGAAGAAAACAAAGCACCAATGTCAGTTCAATCGATGTCGTTGTCATTGTCGCTGGACAGCCATTTTGCCGATGTCACTACCACCTGTTGCGAACATCAGTCGAACATCAGAAGAAGCGGCAACAACAACAACGATATCCCGTCCGGTCGCTCGTCTGTCTTGTCGATTGCGAGCTCGGCAACGAGTTCTGTCATCACTGGCACGACAACAGCAATCACCACGAGCATCACTACAGCGCCCACAGCAGCCGAACACGCCAACAGTAACAAACAACAGGCGAATAAGAAGTCCAGCTATAAGCACATTCCGCACAGTCAAAAGTAAGTTATCGCTCGCTCGCTCACTCACAATGTTCGCACCATAGATCGATCGAATCTATAATTGACTCTTGAATCTCATTTCATTCGTAACAACCGATCCGTTGATCCTATTTCTTTCATCATATCATCATTATTGATCACTGATGCCTTGATGATTCTCATCAATTAGACCGGCGCATTTGGTGGCAAAACGAAACGCGCGCGAACGACGACGCGTGCAAGCGGTCAATCAGGCGTTCGTGAGATTGCGCAAATCGGTGCCGATCGAGAATCGCAACAAGCGCGTGTCAAAAGTTAAAACATTGTTGCGTGCCATCGAATACATTCGTTCATTAGAGCGCGTGTTGGAAGGCAACAACGACAATCCATCAGCAGACGATCATTTGGCATACACAATTTCATTGGCCACTAGTGATAACAACAACAGCAGTGGAGTTGGAGGTGGTGGTGCCACACTCCCATTGGCGCCATCTGTCGGCGTATTAGTGAACGGTGCAGCACGTACAACGACTACATCAACGACTGCAACACGAGCAAAACGAAATGCTCGTGCTAATAATAACAATAGTAAAAAAGTGCCACCATCTTATTTGTCGTCATCTCAAACACCTTTGTCGTTGGAGCAGAGTGTGTTGCAGCAACCATCGAATAATAAACGACGAATCGTTAATAAACGAAGTCAATTACCTGCCTCGAATGATCAAAGCTTTAAGCCACAACAGCAACAAGTGCATTCATTGTCCACGACGACCAACGAGCACAGCAACAGAAACAATGCACATCTATTAGCGAAAAATGCCAACAATGGCGATGACAATCAGCAACAGCAACAGCACCAGCAACAAGTGCAGTACGCTGCCGATCATGCTGGCGGCAGTGTATCATGCTATCGGACAACGACGTACGATCATGCATTCGTCGACAATGTTATGGTCGGCAACGTTAGCGATCAATGTTGCCAATATGGCGCCGATTATTATAATGCCAACGATGCCAGCAGCAGCAACAGCACCATCGTTCCGCTACCTGTTGTTGGCTCGCTAACTGTTGTGGCCGGGCGCCACCATAATCAACAACAACAGCAGCAGCAGGAGTCGCATTCACAACAGGTGCAACAAGTGCGCTCACACCACATTGGTCCAGATCAGCGAGCCTCAAATGCTGGCGTCTACAACTACAATAGCAACAACAACAATCAAGGACACACTAAAGCGACAATTCATCAAGCACTACAATTCAATGATTATATCGATTGTAGTGCCAAGCTCGATAATGATTTTAGAGAGACCAGCACACATATCAGCGGACATCCAGACACATCAGCGAATTTGCAGCGGCAACAGCAGCAGACACAACAACAACAGCAACAATACTCAACCACAATCAGCCCAAATGAATCTGTGATACGATCAACGGTTTTGCTAGATGCGGGCGCCACCAACAACACTGTTTGGGATAACACACTCTCCCCTAACGGCCTAACTGTGCCGCCTACTAGGATCAACCACAATAGCAGCAGCAGCAGCAACTCACACCATGACTCTAACCACTTGACTTATGCTTATCTGTGGCCACCGCGACATCGATGCGAATGATCCGATCGATGGCTGCTTGACCTTCCACAACAATTTTAAAGACTGTAACTGTAACTTAACCTTAAATAATTGTCTTTGTAACTTAAACTTACACTTTCCAGTTTGAGCTTGCACTTTGACTATCAATGCAAACAGTGCTTCGATTGGAGCACTTGACACTGCAAGTAATTACTTTATCTCTCTTTTTGACTCTGAGCTGCTCTGAGTTTCCCACTCGCGTTATCGATATGTATCTAAGTTATGATTCGATACTTTAAGCTTATCGACAGCTGTTAGTCTTGAACCGTTTAACGGGTCCTGATTGCGTCTTGACTTTACTTACTAAGCATCAGTAGGGTAAAACTAACCTGTCTCACGACAGTCTCACTAGACAGATATATGTCTAGTTGTATATAAGGCTCTCCAGTCACATCCAGTGTATTTTGAGATGCTCGAAGCCATTGAATTGAAGAACGATTCTCCTCGTGATATTTTTCTAAAGGAGTTGGCTCCTCTCGTAAAATGTTTCATGTCAAGTGTGTCTAACCGTTCACGTGACTGAAAACATCTTCAATCTAAGAAACCACAATAATATATTGCT
Source organism: Fragariocoptes setiger (assembly GCA_019968535.1). Lineage (NCBI taxonomy): Eukaryota > Metazoa > Arthropoda > Arachnida > Trombidiformes > Phytoptidae > Fragariocoptes > Fragariocoptes setiger. The sequence goes on along the minus strand of JAIFTH010000606.1, from coordinate 4,697 downwards.
ATCGATAGGTGTGAAAGGTTCATACACGTCTAACAGCTCTCGATGAGAAATGTACACACTGCAAGTGACTAACTGACTAGCATTGCTGGCGGAGGCCAAATCCTTTACACATTCATAAACTGGAGAGTCGCCATAGTTAGTATAAAAGCCTACTCTCAAAGTCTCTAGAATGGGCGGGCGTTTAGCAAACATCGGGAACAAAAACAAAGATTCGCTGCTCAGTTCCACATCAATCGTTTGGAGATTTGTAGTTAGAGCTGGCAGCAATTTGGACAACTCATTCACGTCAAGCACAATTCTGCGCAGGCATAAGTGAGCAAGTTTCTGCCTCAATTGATCCGGTAATCGGTCCCTGTATCATCCGAAATCCATCTCCAATCTGATAAGTTCGTTCTTGATCGGCCCCAATACTGCATTCAATTGATTTCGGCTGATATTGTTCAAGAAAGAGCAAGAGAGATAGAGTGAGCGTAAATTGGGCAACTGTGAAACGATGCTCAACATAGGTTTACTTGCTCCGCCACTGATGCTCACCACTTTTAGATATCTAAGTTTTTTAACTCTCTCTGGCAGGTGGTTGAAAGCATACATCGTACCCTTGGAATCATCACTCCGCTTGCTAGAGATGTAGGGATTGTTGATATTACCAAGCACAATTGATTCTAGACTAAGGAATCGTGGCAACAATAGTTCGATTCGCTTTAGATAACTGTAACCGGTTTCTGAAAGGAAAAACGGAAATAGAGTCAAATGTTTCTGGCAATTGATTGATTGTTCGATTGATTGATTCCATCTTCTGTTGACCAGACGCAAACGGAGTCTGTCCTCGAGCGGAATATAACTGAAAATTATGATGAGAATGTCGTCTGGCAAGCAATCGATTGATCCTACTTCGTCCATTCGAATTCAGAAGTACAAATTAATTGTGTCAGCGATATCGAATCTAGTGACGAAATGTTTCGAATGATGAGCAGGCGTTCTCATTGGCCCCCCAGGAAGGCTCTCTTTCGAGATCAGCTGTCAGGCGACAAAGCCTTATCAGCGATGAGTGATTCAATTGGGCAACACAAATTTTAACTCAAAATCGCCGACTACTAAATAGTAGACAGTGCTGTGCATAGAGAATGAGCTTATGGAAGGTCTATACAGTCTTGCTAAATCCCGATTCAGGGTTTTTCAGGGTCATCTCATCTTATGGTTCGAAGAACTCGCGACAAACGAAAAGGGTGTTCGGATTGTGATTTTTCTTGCAATCCGGTTGTTGTGTATAGGCGGGTCATTCTTTATGCACAGCACTGTACAGCGATCATTTGCACATTTAAAATGTGTAACGGTTCGTGTGATAGGTCCACCTTTGATGTAGCAAAAAGGCTTCAGGGTTTGCTTTTTGAGTTCAACTACCGTTGAAATGTAGCGTGTCAACAATAACAACAAGAATAATATTACAATACAACGAGCAATGACAATAGCAGTGTAATCTCATATTTCACGCTCTTCAGTGCTACATTGCTCAATTGTAACGACAAAACACATTCATTTACAAATTACAATTTACAGAGGTGCATTGTAAATTGTGTATGTGTGTGTGTGCGTCTGCTCAATACAAAGAGCCAAAGAGAAATCTTGTCAATTACGAGAGCGTGTATTTCACGCATACGTGATTTTTACAAGCACACAAGCAAATGGTTGATAAACATACTATGGCCAATTGAGCAGCAAATCTTGGCAGCAGAAATTGATGCTTGTCGACGCTGACGAACAAACGATTCTTTCTGTTTTCGAGTAGGAACAGCACTCAATCCCGTAGGCCATAATCCAGCAGTCCCAAGCGAGCGAGAGAGTGAGCAAACGAAAGAACGAACGAAAGACCCAGCGAGAATCAGAAGGAGAAGAAAACATGCAAAGTGTGAGCAACCGGAAAAAACCAATTGATTGATTGTTATTAATAGTTCCGTGCTGCATTTAATGTGGCGCCACAACTCAAATTGAGATGGAAGGTACCAGAAAAAAATGACCACTCGAATCTTAGATTCCTTCATTTCATTTTGCAAACTATTCGTTCGTTCGAGTATTCTATCGATGAAACATCGATGCATTATTGTGTGAGTCAAGCGTGTGTTTGCGTCTCCAATCAATAGCTCGAGGTGACAATCAAATCAAATAATGGTCGGGTCAAACATCGCATTGTCGATCTGTGTGTGTTAGTTAACTTGATGACGACCGATTAATGACACACACACACACACACACACACACACTCACACGCGCACAATTAGCTGCTCACAATGGTTCATTTCATCTCATTTCGTTGAACATTATTGAAGCACGCACGCACACGCTTAAGCTCATGTTCACATTATCGACCATTGGTATTAAATTGTTGCTGTGTTGGTCGACAATGACACACTCTCTTCTCGTGGCACTCGTCCTCTCGCATTGAAGGCATCTTTTGGCTTCAGGATTTGAAGCAACTCGATTTGTTCAGAGATCGATCGATTGATCGGCCATCTCGATTCAGCATTCATTATTACCTTCAAAGCGAAACGATAATAGGGACGAAAGCTTGGCACGATTATTTCGTGGTTTGATTTCAAATTGCATTTTTGAGAGCCGAACAAAAATAAGCCAAATGAGCGTTGAAAATGAAACGATATTTGTTCTCAACACAAAATGTGATAGAATTGTGTAAATGTTGAAATTTATCGATTACATTCAAGCCCGATAACAATACCTCCTTCCTATTCGGAGCAGACGATTTTGGTTTGAAACGTAGTCACGACAAACTCGCGAGTCACTTTTCAAGCTATTATAATGATGACGACCACCAAGAAACGATTCCCATTTCTTATGTCACTAGCGCACACAATTTCGAACCAGCAACAACAATAATAATAATTAAACAGACACAAAGCACCCATCGATTGTCTGTACGAGACACAAAATACGCCATTACGTGTGCGTGAACTAACGTTAGCCTCAGACAATAATTAGTCAATAGGTCGATTGATGCACCCAAAGCTCCGGTTTGTGTGTTTGTAGTCGACTTATGAACTTCAAACTTTAAACGATCACCCATTAGAGCGACCAATTAGCGAATGATCTCTCTCAGTATATATAACGAGTAATTTCATTTTGAGTTTTTGTTTGTGATGATCACGATTTCAAAGAAAAATTAAAGAACAAGAAAGAAATCCTGTATCAAACTCTTTGTTTGGTTTAGTCTAGTTGAGTTAAATTTAGCTCGTTAGCTCATAAAGTTTGTCGTGATTGTCTGTGTGACTTTATGATTTGAACCGTGGTCTGAGAGCTTGAAAGTTGTTCCATGCCGCCTTGAGCGATAAACCAAACAATCAATGCGAACGATACGGAGTCAGTGATTCGAGCACACTGATTAAAATCAAGCCAAAATGCTCGCTCTAGATGTGATGCGAAAGACACAATAGTTTTTTGCACTGAAACATAAACAACAACAACTGACATTAGTACTGACAGTTCGATGGCGACGATGGTCCAAGTCGGTGGGACGACTCAATTAGCGGACGGCGCCGTAAATTGCACCAATGATGGCATTAAACCATTACAGCCAAACTAGAGATCAATGATCAATGATCGACGAACAAGAGCAACGACAACAAAGAATGTTGCCTTCAGGTGATCATCAGGTTCAAACACGTTGTCCCGTCAGCCTTGCACTCGACACTCCATGCCACTTTGTTCTGTTCCGTTTTGTTGCGGCCTTAATATTGGCCACAACGTTTGATCAACACACAAGAGACAAAACTATTTTCACAAAACAACAACAACAAGCTTCGCTTTTCGGCTTGCTTCTTGTTGATGTCCTTTGTGATTGTTCGCTAGTCTGTTAATTTGCAAGCACACAAAATGTGAGCTCAAAACTTTCGAAACATTTTACAAAACAAACAATGCCACGGCGCCCATTATAATAATTAGCCATATTAGGGTGCTTTGCTTTCTTAATCTTCACTATCATTCATGGCGATAATGATTCATACAAGCTCTTTTTCAGTAGTTATTTTATGCCCAAAATATTCGAGACATTCTATCGTATGATAATATCGCCGGTTAAATTTTGAATTTGTTGTGGATACTTTTCTATTGTCTTCTCATCATTTCCTTGTCTCCCATTCCTATTTGTTGTGTGCTGCTTTTGTGATGAAAACAACAAACATCGTGCATAGAGAAAACTCTGTTCCGAAGTCTGACCACCACCAGTTGTTCACATTTTATGAAAAAAAAATATAGAAAATGAGAGCATTTTATTCATGTTTTACTCACACTGAATACTGAAGTGCCCAATTCTTTACCATTGTTCATTACAAGCACGTACATTTTAGAGAGCGCAAAATGATAGCCACGATAAAGTGGTTAGATAGAAATAACGGTGCGCATGAAAACAACAACAATGTTTTTCCTTGTTTCTGCCGCTCTCATCATTCTATTGTGCGATGACGAAATCCATATTGATATCGGTACCGATGGATCTTTGGCGTCAATATCGATGTTGTCGTAACATTACGTACTGACATTGTTTTGTGCTCTCGATAAGAACGACAATTACGCAACAAACAAATAATTTCGCCTTAGGCCATGCGTGATGTTGTTGCTGGCCACGCTATTGAATCGAGTGTGTGTGTGTGTGTGTGTGTGTGTGTGTGTGTGTGTGTGTGTGTGTGTGT